>JADRCD010223330.1:0-19000 GCA_019843815.1 Montemys delectorum
AGAGAGAGAGAGACAGACAGACAGATTTGGTCTAGCTTAAGCACTTGAAACCTCAAAGCCATCTCCAGTAACACATTTCCTCCAACAAGGCTGCACTTCGCAAGAGTGCCTTGTGCCTCGTCCTACGAGTCTATGGGAGCCATTTTCATTCAAACCATCACACTAGCCTAAAACTCACAGACATCTGCCTGCATCTGCTCCCCAAGTGCTAAGATCAAAGGCACACTCCACCATCTCTGACCTGGCATAGACCTGTAAAACTAGCTCCTTCTGTCCCACAGGGCAGGCAGAGAGGCAACGGCAACAGCAGTAGTGAAATGACAGTGAAATCGGTTCTCCAAATCTCCACATTAGAGAGAGCCCTGCACGTTTCTCAGGCCTGTTTCCTGTCCAGCTTCAGCGGCATACACATCTTAGCCTGTCATCTGTGAGCTATTTGCGGCTGAAACAGATTTTCTTGCTTTTGTTCTGAAGTTCGACTACCACGTGTAAGTCAGGGCCCTACTACTTTCCTTTAAATTATCATATGCATTGTGTGGGTGGGTGTCACCAAAGAACATATGTGGAGGTCAGAGGGCAACTTGTGTGTCAGCTCTCTCTTTCTGCCATTTGAGTCCTGGGGATTGAACTCAAATCTTCAAGTTTGACAGCAAGCTTCTTTACACCCTTACCCGTATTGCCAGCCCAGCTCGCCGTTAAATTACCTTGAAGAAGCCACTTAATTTCTTGGTCTCTGCTTCCAGATCTGATAACTGGGATTATAACAGTTCCCACTTCTTGGCAACAGAAGCAGGAAGCAGGCTGGCCACATCTCCTTTGCACACAGGAAGCAGCAAAGACAGAGCAGGAAGTAGGGCAAGGCTATAAACAAGAGGTTTTCAAACTTTTCTAATACTGTGACCTTTTAATACAGTTTCTCAGGTTGTGGTAAACTGCCTCCCCCCCCCCCATGATGAAATTATTTCATTGCTACATCATAACTATAATTTTGCTACCGTTATGAATTGTAATGTAAATATTTGATATGCAGGATATCTGATATGCGACCCCCTAAAGGGGTCACACTACTCATAGGTTGAGAACCACTAATATAAACTCTCAAAATCCTCCCACAAGTGATGTTCTTCTTCTAGCAAGGTTTCATCTCTTAAAGGTTCCATAACCTCACCAAATAGTACTACCACCTGGGGGCCAAGTGTTCAAATCTATGCACCTGTGGGGTACTTTTCTCATTCAAACCACCAATGTCTGTTATAGTAAAGAAAAGTAATAGGTTAAAAAAGAAAGGAAGAAAGAAAGAAAGAAAGAAAAAAGAAAAACTTTGGATGACTAAGTTAGGGAATCTTTCACATGTATCCACCTCTATCTCCCATGTTTGCTATCCCGTATCTATCACGTTGTTGCTTCTTTCATGAATGTTCTAGAAAGAGTTGTGATCTCAGTCATTCAACAGGTATTTACAGAACACTTCTGGTTGCTAGATGTGGCCCAGATGCAGAGACTACTTACACCAAGAGGGAACTCTGGGTTCAGTTAGTATAGAATCACGGGCCATTCCAATTTCTTGCGAGGAGACTCCCTCTCAGGGGTGCCTGCTGGTGGAACAGATGGTACGGGCTTGACACACTGCAATGCCTGAACTCTCAGCCTTTACTCTGCTCTCCCTGCAGCCAGGCATGCTGAGCCTTGGTCACATAATGTACATCAGAGTCCTGGCTCTGCCAGTTTGGAGCCAGGCCACTTGTTCTTGACAGATTCCCTTAATCTTATAAGCCCTGGCTTCCTCACTAGTAAAACTGGGGTAGAATGGCCACCCTGCTTCAATGCCTGAGTTTCTATGAGCGGAGGCACTGGTGGTACAGGGGAGACAAGAGCGCATGGTTCCCCTTCCTCATTGTCTGGGGGGGGGGGAAGGAAGCAAACACATCAAGCTGTGTACGTTCATTCTCATTGTGATTCTCCCACGCAGGGTGCCTTTCTTCAGGCAAACCGTAGCCCACAGAGTTTGGTAAGAAAAGCTCCCTAAGTTCCCCAGGTCCCTATAGGTGTGGTGGGGAGCAGGATTCCTGGCCAGTCCTGGACTGTGACTAGACTCTCCTTTTCCAGGCTGGAGAGAAGCCAACATGGACCTCAAGCTCTTCGAGCTAGCTCAGGAGCTTGGGCCAGGGATGTGCAGTGGGTGGGGCTTGGTTGAAAGATATGTCCCTCCTTCCCTCCACTCCCACACGTAAGACATCCAGGCATAGAGCTCATGGGAACTGCTCCAGGGCAGGGCTGGAGTTTCACTTTTGGCCTAGCTTAGATGGAGAGTGACAGGGCTAGGGGCTGCCTGACAGTTCAAAGAAGATATGTGACTCGGAGGTCAAAGTTCAGCAGAGAAGTCATTCTCTAGCCTCTTCAACTGGGAAAAATGTGTTCAAGCTGTTGCCCCTCCTGAGGTTAGCCCTGTCTTTCTGTTCCCTCCCCTGGCTCCTCCTTGCACTTTTGAGTGGGGGTGGGGTTCCTCTGGGTCTCACTCATATGGCCTGGATCCATCCATCTTCATGCAAGAAGTTCCTGGGCCTTCATCTCGCTGAGCCTTCCTGAAGGGTCAGGCTCTGGTGAAGCTGAGGTGGATAAGAGCTCACAGACTGGATGAAAGAAAGAGACAGAGCAGACCATGTTGATCCAGCTGGATCTAAGCTCAGAGGATGAGGGCTTCTGTTTATCTAGTGTTCCTTAGGAGCCACAGGTTGCAATACACGGCAACGTCACTGGATCGTCACAGTATATGCAGAGCCAGGGGCTCTTCTGGCCATTTGGCAGCCAAAGAGCTATGAGTCACTCCGAGGGTATCCCACTACAAGAAGCTGGTCTGGCAGTACCATGTGCCTTTCCCCACAGTGGGGAGGGAGAGAGCTGCTCCAAGCCTGGAGCACTGAGGGGGAGGACGTGTGGCTAGTGGTCCTCCTGAGGCAGCTTGCCCTCACTATGCACCATGGAGCAGGCCTGGGCCGGGGAGAATTTGTTCTAAACCTGGGAGCTCAGCATCAGCCCTTTCTCTTGGGCCCTGCCCTGTGTTCTGTCTGCAGCACCTTCATCCTCTGCCGGCTTGATCTGGTCTTTGTTGCTAGCCTGTGGCTTCCCTCTCTGCACTGTGCTTTGGTTTCAGCTGCCCACGACAGAAAAGTCCATCTACTCTAAGCTACAAACCACCCACTCCACTGGGCATCTGACCTCTTTAACTCTGTCTTCAAGAGACTCAATGTGTCACCAGGAACCAGACAGAATCTGGTTCCAGGGCATCTAGCCAGCACCCTATACAAAGACAGTGAACCTCATGTCTCTTCAGACATTCCCTCTCTGCTCCAATTGCAGAAGACCTCAATCCTGTTAGGTCACCTGCTGGGACAATATTCTTTTCTACAGATATTCTTTTAGGTCCCCAGGAGTTAGTATTTAACCCTTTCTACTCAAACTGTTACCATTTTTGCTCAGCGCTCAGTGGTCTGCCACACACACACACACACACACACACACACACACACACACACATCCTGCTGATGGGCTCTGTGGCCATGGCAGAACCAGGATTTTGTCTAAGTAGCATATAAGACACACTCAGCTCCTAGTGGGGAGACTGGCTGGGGACCTTTCCCATCTCTATCACATCCCGGTGACTGCCTTCTAGAACACCGGCCTCCTGCATCACACGGCACAGAAGCCAAGACCAGGGCCAGAGGCGCATTGCCCCTGCTGCTCTGACACCAAGCTCTTGTTCGAGTAGAGCAACTCCCTTTCCATCTTTGAGCCTCTCCTTCTGCTCAGGTCTAACAGGGGGACTAGGCAGGGTTGCAAAAAGAGATCAGAGACATCCATTCTTCCCATGCCCAGCTTGCCGGGGAGCTGGCACTTCACATTGCCTGTTGCCCAAGGTTGCAGCCTCAGGCCAGCAAGGTGCAAGGGGTCTGGTGCAAGGAGCTTGGTTTGAATCCCACTCCCTCGGCTGGCTGGCTTTCATTGCTTTGCTAAGTCGTTCCCTTCTCTGAGTCTCCATTTCCTCATTTACACAAAGTGGAGAGAAGAGTAAAGATGAGAATTAATGCGACTGTGGCTTCTCAGCACTGGCACTTTGAGGGCGGTCATTAAATATGCAAAGTGGCAACTATCCTCAATCTGAGGTGGAGCTGACAGATGAAACAGCCAAGAAACCTGGCTCCGTGCTGTCATTTTGTGGCACAAAGCTGCCTGGGCTACAGAGAGAACACTTGACAGGGCCCAGGGGATATTTTCCAGCCTGGAGCTGCTGCAAAACCAGACTCATCATCTCTGAACAGCAGTACCCTTGGCCACACACAGCCTCCAGTGCACTTCCACAGCCCAGGCATGGCTACGCGTGTGAACTTGTCCCTGTCAGTCTAGGGTAGGGTCACCAGGTTCCAAGGAATGAGATCTAGGCTGGATAGAGGGGGATGGCAGTCAGAAAAATAGCATCCAGGCCTCTTGGTTCCTAGACAGGCTAGTTCCAGAGTGCCAGGCGGCTCCTCTAGATGATCAGGACCAGGCTGGAGGGACACACACACACACACACACACACACACACACACACCTGCAGACCATCATCCCAATGGGTTCTCAGAAGCCAGCACACACCAAACAACCAGATAAATGCCACAAGAGCCCAGCAAGTGACTCACACGGAGCCAGACCAGGGTGCTCACACTGGAGTTTTCTAAAGCACACCTGCTCAGCCTTCCCTGCCTGTGTCTGCAGGGACAAGCTTCTTTCTCTCTGCATCCTCTCCACCAAGCCGCTTGTGCTTAACCTGGGCATGTGGGCCGCTGGGCCTGGGCCTGGGGCCATTATGCGGCCGCATGGCCTGCCTCGCAGGGGCGCAGAGCAAACTTAACCTTCATTTGGGAGCGCCCAGCGGCCGGAGCGTGCTGCGCAGCCATCGATCGGCGCTAATGGCCTCGTCTAAATGCGGAGCCGCTGCCTCCGCCCCCAGGTCAGGGCGCCCCCGCCCTAGCCCTGAGCTCGGTGCAAAATGGTGTTTACAAAAGTCAATATTGGCCACACACAGCGCCGCCCAGGCATGGAAGAACCCCGCTGGGTGTCCCAGCCCAAGGCCCTCTCCTGCTGTCCCAACTGACCCTAGTCCTGAATAGGCACCTGAAGGCCAGACATCAACAAGCCTTGGCCAAGGTCGAGGAGGACTATCAATTGTCCGCATCCTTTATGCTTAGTGCTGTACCTAGGTATGCTTTTGGGCATACGGGTGGGTCTTGACTTCAGGCCCCAACTCTGTAATAGGTCAGATCCCTTCTCTACAGGGTCCCAGGGTGTCATTTTAAATTCGTTTCCCAAGAATAGTTGAAAGATGGTCATAGAGATATAATAGCCAGGTACCCCAAAACAGACTTTCACTCTTTCTTACCTGGTTTCCTTAAGGTCACTGGTGGGCTCTGCTAGGCTCAGCCTATCCAGGACAAAGCACCGCCTCTGGAAGGTTCACATCTGAATCTTGGTCTCTGTATTGAACAGCCGGGGGAGGGGGGGGGTCTCAACCCCTTCTAAGCTCAGCATCACATGGAGAATGGGGGGCGGGTCAGATGCTAGGTAGCTGGGCAATGGATCACCTGCTGGAGAAGCTTTCGACATGCTGACCCCAAGGCCTAGGTCAGGCCTCAGCCAGGAGCCAGGTGTTAAAACTACATTCGTAGAGGTCATTTCATAACAGACCCACACACTTCTTAGGGTCTCCTTTCATTTTGCATTGCCAGTTTCAAGTTTTCAGAAAAACATCGCGGTTTCAGGGGAGAAGGGCTGGCCGTAGAGCTGTTCCTGGACCCCCGCAGAGCTGGCAGACCAACAACCCGAGCCTGCCCTCTGGTGGCCACAGCTATGCTGACAGCCCCCTGCTCCTGGATTGTCGGGCTTGCAGAACACATTTTAGGCACTCCTTCCTAGGTGACAGCACATTTTAGATTTTTTTTTGTTTGTTTTGTTTTGAGACGTTATGTTCGTTGACGTCCAATATCACCCAACTTCGGAGAGCTCTCTCCGTTCCAGACACAACGGCAGCACCCTTGTGAGCTGTTTCTTCTCTTTTTCTCCAACACCTCGTCCCACAGTGTTGATCTTTATTTTCATTATATACTGCGATTTTTCCTAAGTCATGCTCTAGTGAGCAGTGGGAGGAAACTTGAATTCAGCCCTCCAAACTCCAGGTCTGTGCCTGCAACCATCCCACCCTTTCTACTCTGGAATCTGGAGATGGCTCAGACGGTGACTTCAGCATCCTAGATTAGTCTTGTCTGGAGAATCAACATTTTAGAATCTCTGAACCCCGGGAAGAAGGTAGTTTAGATGTGAGGACTCAGGGACCATGGTTAGGCTAGAGAAGGTTTGCTGGGGGATGGTGTAGAGGATGGTTCCTGGTTTTGCTTTTGAAGATGGAGAGCATAAGGCCTGGCTAGGTGGTGCTGCAGGGTGGGAAACTCAGGACAGCCTCCGGTCTCCTGACCCGGGGTTCTTTCCATGTGTGTTTCTCAATCAAAGCTTCTCCAATCACACTCTTTTTATAGCCATCGCAATAAAGCTGTGGACTTTTGTTCCAGAACAGCACATAAAATATCCCATTATTTGCTTCCTAGCTTGAGCTTCTGTTTTACGTCTTAAGTCTAAAGTGTAAGCCTCATAAAAGGTAATCATCTAAGGCCTGTTCAAAGAGACGCCATAAATTGCCCATTTAGCCCAATCAGACTTTATTGTGTTCCTATGGGTACCGGGGCAACCTGGGTCCTGAGGAGAGAAAGGGGGAGCAGAAACCCCAGCTCCAGTTTCCGAGCCGTTTAACTCTCTTTTGGGAAAGAGTGCCAAGATGTAAAGTTGATCCAAGGGACAGAAATGACATAGGAAATATTGCCATTGTCCCATACATGTTCAGCTGCACAGTGGGAAGGCCAGTGGGAGCTGGGAAAGAATGAAAGCAAAGAAGGCAGGGTTTACTGTTATTATTGTTGCTATTAATTGTCAGTAATGACTAGGCCCTGTGCTAGGTATGGGAAGTATCTTATTGTACAGCCTCCTTGCTGTGCCTTTTGGTGGGCAAGCATAAGCTCTGGGAGGCGAGATGTTGACCCAAGTTCATGTAGTCAGCAATCCCAGAACTGTGATTCCGACTGATTTTTACTTGATGTAGAAGCTTTTAGCAAGTGTTTTGTGTCACACTGCTTTGGAGGTTGGTCTTAAATGATTGGTGTGCCTTACAAATGTAGGCCACAGGGAGTCTGCCGTACGTGGGGCTGGAGGGCAGCAGGCAAAAAGGCTCTGGTGGCTCATGCATGCTCACCCTGTTAACTCTAACATGGGGAACCTATGTGCCTCCAAATAGACCAAACCCAGGTCTTCTCCTACACCCTGTGACCCAGAATCCAGCTCTGCATTTAAGCTGTGTAGGGATGGGACTGGGATACCGAAGCCAAGTCAAGTTTCCTGGAGTCACCTCTCAAGGGAATATACCTTTTCCAAATTTGCTGATTGGAGGGCTCTTCTCAAGGGCTCCCATCTTGCCCACCAATGCCCTAATTTGTCCAAGATCTACAAAAGTGAGTGTCCATGGAGGAGCTTAGAGTTGGTGGGTTCATTTATTAATATTTCCCACAACATTTGTTCTTTCTTCAGAGAGGGGGCTATAGAGAGGGAGAGCTCTGTTCCTCATGACCCCACAGTGTCTAGATTAGACTTGGCATACAATGATGGGGGCTCTGTCTGTGAAACTCTTCCTGGATCCCCTCTGTCCATAACCTTCCAAGTCTTTGCCTTCTTACCTCCAGCTCCTGCATTCTTCTGCTTTAGATTTCAGTTCCCCCCGCCCCTCCCCCCATGCAGAAAGGCTCTTTGTCACCTGCATCTATGGGTAGCTTCAGGCGTCCCTCATTGTAAGGCATGGTTCTAGGGAGAGTGAGCATGGTCAGATGAGTCAGCCCGTTAATCCACACACTGGGATGCTGACAGAGTCTTCACAGGAGTGCTGCAAAGAGTCAGTAACACAAACATATGAAGTATTTATAGCATTGCCAGGCACCTAGTAAACACTCAATAAAATTCTCAGGGTTAACTACCATCATCATTGTCAGCTCCTAGTCTCCAGCCAAACTCTTTGACCTGTTCCCCAACCTTCAGGGAAAGAGTGTTGAAGAATAGAGAAAGATTGAGGATGATTTGCTCTCATTTTAAAGAAATGTATGCAGTCTGTCTTGTTCCTTTAAATGTGTTTTGATCTGTGGCTACTATGGCAGAAGTGACACTGTGCCGTTGAGAGGTTCTCACCCTGGCTCTGGTAAGAAATCTGATGGTCTTGATGACACAAGAGGGGTCCTGAGACACAGGGTCACACTGGGTCAGCCTTTCAGCCATCTTGTCATGTCTTAGACATCTAAGTGAATCTGCCTTAGTCCCACACTTCCCCCAGCCTCCATCAAACTTCTCAGTGTCCAAGTGAACAGTCAACTGAGCGGAGCTCCCTAGGCAGCCTGCTTGACTCCTGGCCTCTGAGATGGAAAGACAGATTCAAACTGCTGCAATAAGCTGCTGAAGTTAGGATTGCTTGTATGGGATGTAGGCAGCTGGAGCAATGAGCAAGAGGTATCTGGGCTTGCAGAGAAAGACCCACGACTGTTGCTATGTAAAATGTACCCGGGCTAGGGGATAGCCCACCGGATATAGTGCTTGCCACGAAAACACCTGATTTCGATTCTCTGGAACCACCATTTTAAAAAGCCAGTGTGGTGGCTCACACTTGTAATCCCAGCCCTGGGGAGGCAGAGAAAGGTGGATCCTTGGGGGTTTGCTGGTCAGCCAGACTAACCTACTTGGTGAGCTTCAGGTCAGTGAGAGGCCTTGTCTGAAAAGCCAAAAAAAAAAAAAAAAGGTGGAGGGCACCTGAGGAATGACACCTGAGTTTGATCTCTGGCCTCAGGTGTCAGGCATGCATTGACATGTGCATACATGCCTGCATATTTATATGTATGTGCCCGTAATTTGTAAAACCTCAAGACGGCTGAGGTTGTAGTCAGTGACTGCAGTGTTTGTCTAGCTTGCCGGACATGAAAACCTGGGCTCAATTCCTGGCACTACATAAAGTGGAGATGGTAGAGAACACGTAATCTCAGCACGCTGAAGGGTCAGAAGTTCAAGACCATCCTCAGTAATATAACAAGTCAGAGGCAAGACTGGACTGCACAAGATCCCTGTCTCATTAGCAAAGCAGAGTAAACAAGCAAACAACCCCCCACATTTGTGATTATGCTTCCACTTACGTTTATCCTAAAAGTATCAGTGAATTAGGTTATTTTACTATTTACACACTCAATGTTATACCCTCTTAACTTTTTAGATATTTTACTTTTGTATTTAGTCAGTGTGAATTATCTTCCAGGTTGACAAGTACTACTGACCCAGGCCAGGATACAGTAGCAGCCAATTTGATCTTCGATTGGGTATGGGACATTGCTTTATCTTCCAAGAGTTTGACAAAAGAGCCCCTGGCCCAAAGGCTGGACAGATTTTTCTCCTGCTTAATCTTCACTTGTTCCATCAGTGACATTTGTAAATCTGAGCCTTTCACACAATCTCCAGTTTTACTGCAACCCGGTGTCGCTTTCCAAACTTTTACCATTGCGAGTCTCACTTGGCTGAAGTTGCACAACCCATTGTCCTGTCATCGTGACAGATGGATCTAGTCTGTGAGAATTATTTAGGGCTTCTAGATTCTTTTATTATCTTATAATTAGCGGGGTCATCTGGAGGTTTCCTAGGAGATGAGGGATTGAGTCTGCATGTTTCTTTGCCTCCCTAAGAAGGCAGCTAATTCATCACGGTGGAACACCTGGCTGCACCGGCGCACTGGCTGCCTGCTTGGCTGGCTCAGTGGGGCTCATCTTCCACCTAATGTTTTTCTCTCTCTTTCTTGACTCCGTGGTTCCCGGTGACTTTTCCTTCCTGTTTCCATAGCTAGAAACATACAGATAACAATGCTTTAACAAAGAAAGGCGTTTACTAGAACAGTAAACTACACATATGTCAACGTCGTCCGAGTTACAGAAATAATAAAAGTGACTCCGTGTTATTCGCTTGAGTTTTCACCATAACCACCATTCAGTATGCTTTTTATGGACTTGGGTGACATGAAAATTCACAGACTTTTGTAAACTTGCCTTGATGTAATAAACCTTATGTCTCCTGCCCCTCTTACTTTTCTGTGTGCTGTTCAGATGACCCCCACTTTGCCACTGGAAGGCACTGTAAGCTGGATCCTTGCTTAAAAACACTTTACTATTAGCCTCTAATGAAGTCCTACTTTCTAGCAAGAGCAGGAGGCTCCATAGTTATTCTTATGTCCTGGTTTCTCTGCAAGCCATGGAACTGCCCACCTTAAGAGACAACACTTCCTTGTAGCAGAGAGTGGTGTCAGAGCTTAGAGCTTTGGGTTCTGAGTCAGCAAATGAAATCCTAGTGTTCGGACCCCAGCTTTTCCGTTCTGGTTTCGTTTCATGTCACTTGGGACAAAGATGGTGGTTTCAGCCCTCTAGAGATCTGCTAGGATTTGTGTCCTGGCTAGTTTTATGTCAACTTGACAAAGTCATTTGAGAAGAGGGAACCTCAGTTGAGAAAATGCCTCTGTAAGATTGTGCTGTAGACAAGCCTGTAGTGCATTTTCTTGACTGGTGATTTATTGAGGAGGGTCCAGCCCTCTGTAAGTGGGGGCATCTTTGTGCTGGTGGTCCTGAGTTGTATTGAAAAAAAGTTTGAGCAAACCATGATGAGCAAGCCTATAAGCAGACTCCTTCCACGGCCTCTGTCTGTTTCAGCCTCCAGGTTCCTGCCCTGACTTCCTCAGATAAGAAACCATGATGTAGAAGTGGAAATAAAACATACCGTTTCCTCCCCAAGTTGCTTTTGGTCATGGTGCTTACATGGTCATCACAGCAACAGACCCTAAATAGTCACACTTATTTCTTCCATGGCTGGCCTTGGGAAACATGGGTGTGTTCTCCTCTCCATCACACTCTGTCCCCTTTGTTTCTCACACTGCAATGGAGATGGCCTATATATTTAGGAGGGAGGACTTAGAGATAAAGGAGGGGTACTCAGAACATCTTTACTGTCTGTATTTTCTTATGCAATTCTTTTTCTTTTCTTTCTTTCTTTCTTTCTTTCTTTTTTTTTTTTTTTTTTTTTTTGGTTTTTGGTTTTTTGAGACAGGGTTTCTCTGTGTAGCCCTGGCTGTCCTGGAACTCACTCTGTACACCAGTCTGGCCTCGAACTCAGAAATCCACCTGCCTCTGCCTCCCAGCTGCTGGGATCAAAGGCATGTGCCACCACTGCTTGGCTCTCATGCAATTCTTGTGTCAGAATGAATCCTACAACCCCTTTCAAGCATTCCTATCTAACCCTTGTGTCACAGGGTTTCACTGGTGACACAGAGTGCAAGGTGCCTTTTAGCCAGCTTCAGGTGCCTGCCTGCCACCACTGTCCCCCAGAAGATCCAATGCCATGAGCTTTTGTGATGCTTCCTAGTATCTTATGAACTTGCAAGTGAACGTGAGTATATGGTCCCTTTCTGCTTCTTGGATGTTAAAAAGGGCAGCTCACCATACATTACACCCTTTAGCTCACTTTTCACTCTACAATGTATCTTGCAGCTTACCCTATAGAATTTCACAAACAATAGCCTTGGCAGCTAGACTTTACTGTACTAAACCTTTCCATAGGAC
The DNA here is from genome assembly GCA_019843815.1 of Montemys delectorum. Classification (NCBI taxonomy): domain Eukaryota; kingdom Metazoa; phylum Chordata; class Mammalia; order Rodentia; family Muridae; genus Montemys; species Montemys delectorum. Next base: position 11,760 of record JADRCD010223330.1, read on the forward strand.
TACTGGTTACTTGTCTCTAATCATGTACTATAATAAGAGATGCTTTGGAAAACAACCTTTGCACAAACATCACTGTTGCCTGCTTGTAACTGTATCAGCAAGATAAGTCCCTGGATCTGGTTGCAGTGCTCCCAGGATATACTACGTATTTTGTTAATGTTACAAAATTGCCCAAGGGGAGCATGTCACTGGTTAGATGCCTTTACAATGTGGGACTGGTGGCTCCACCATCTTACCAAGAGAGAATAGTGTAGAGCTTTTTTTATGGCATCCAGTGTGGTAGGATAGATTTTAGTGAGATCTTAATTTTCATTTCTCTGATTACTGGGACCATGAGCATTTTTCTTAGGCTTTAAGAGCAGTTATTCTCTAACTCTGAATATTACACTTTGCCTAGGCATACTGTTCTTTACAGCTTACAATTGAAAGGAAATTGTAATATGAGGAGAAAGTATTTTCCTAATCCAGTATTTGCCCTGCAATTCCTTAGGAGTAATTGTTACCATTTCCATATGAACTTTAGAGTTTGTGAAGTTGAAAAAAACCACTGTTGATATTTTTATTGCGTGTCCTTAACATTGAATACTTTGAAGAAAATTTATTGTTTTCTTATAGTCAAATTTATCTTTTTTTTTCATGTGAAATGTTTTGTTTTTATCGTGTGTAGAAAGGCCATTCTCACTCCAATTATAAAACTGTCCTCCTTCGCTTCTTGTGAACTTTCATCGTTTGAATTCAAATCTTTGAGCCATTTGGGTAAGGTGTGAGGCTGAACTTAACTTTAGTTTATTGCAGAAGGCTACCTAGTTGGTTCCATATCAGCTAGTGACTAATTCATCTTTTCTCTACTGATTTCAGAGGCCAGCTTTACAATACACAATTCCATATGTGTCTAGTCTTGTTCTGTACTTTCTATTGTGTTCCATTGGTCTGAGTGCCAAGGACAAACTGTTTTAATAAATGTGGCTTTGTGAGTACTGCATCAAGCATAGGGCCGGTCATTCCTCACTACTCCCTTGCAGGCTCTTCTGGAATAGTATTGCACACATATTTTTGCAATATAAACTTTAGAATTGACTTCTTTGCTTAAAGCATACTGTTGATCTTTCCACTGGGATGATGTGATACATGATACTGACCTAGAGGGAACTGACATATTTATAATGTTGCGTCTTCTCAGTCAGAAATGTGCTCTGCCCTCCCCTTTGTTCAAGCATGTGTTTATGTCTCTCCGGAGTGCCTTAAAGTTTTCTTCACATAGATCTTGAGCATTTCTACTTAAGATTATTCCTGAATATTTTATCTATATTGTTGGTATTGTAAGTTTCCCCTATTACACAGCATCTTCTAAAGGAATGTGTGTAGAGTCTCTCTCCCCCTCCCTCTTTCTCCTCCTCCTCCCTTTTCTGCCTCCCTCCTTCTCTCCCTCACTCCAAGGCCTAGATACCCTAAGAACTCCAGATTCTTTTCCCTTTGCTCCCGAGAGCTGGGGTCACAGCTGGAGTCTGAACTCCTCTCCTCTCCTCCCCTCCTCCCCTCTCCTCCCCTCTCTCATTCCCTCCCCTCCCCTGCAGTCCTCTCCCCTCCCCTCTTTCTTTTCTTTTTAAAACATATTTTGGGGCTTTTGGTTTTGATCTTTTCAAATGCATTGCCTAATACTGGGGGGGGGGGGAGTCCCGAGGGCATCCAATAACAACCACCTTCCTCCTGCTCATATTCAGAACCAACACAGACAAGATAGCAATTTCCAAGAGGGCTAGCTATCACCAGCGTTATGTGTGGAGATTGTAGCACATATGCGTGAGACAAGATTTTCTTTTTATTTACTTACTAAGGTATCCTTGATTGAGCTCGGTCTTATGACTCGCTCATAATGCATTCTGTTTGCTATCATCCTCGCCCTCTTCTACCTCTCTCCCTCTATCTTGGATTTGTATTTTCCTCCCTTTCCCTATAAGGCCCCCCCCCTTCCCCATCTCAGCCATTCCTGTCTTTCTGTTTTGTTTTTGACCCACTGATTTTAAGCCAGGAATATCCACTGACTCCTGATGGGTTTGCAAGTAGATACACAAAGGAAAAAAAAATACATGTTCCTCCACCCCCAGAATACATCAGTAGTCAGTAGTTCAACAGAAAGGAGTAGCACCTCAGGGGCCTCTTCTCAGTGCATGACTGGCAGTTGCCTGGCTCAGTCCTAGGCAGGCTTGGTGCAGAGAACTTCAGCTGCTGTGGGTTTGCAATGGCTGCACCTGAAGGTAACTTTTTCATCCTGTCTCCCTGTACCTTTTACATTCTCTCTGCTCCATCTTCTGCAACATTCACTGAGCCTTAGAGGGGGCATAACTCTCTTGTTTGGGGCTGAGTGCTCCCCTGTCACTTGTTTGGCGCCTCGAACAGCTGCAGGTTTCATTCATTGCTAGTGACAGTGAGTTTGTTACTGCCGCGATCACTCACCACAGAGAGAGACCTCTCCGACTGAGGCTGAGACTGGGATCTGCCCAAGAGTATACACATAAACATTTAGAACTCATTTATGCCAGGTCAATTTAGCTAGATACTAGTGAGTACCCATCTAAGCCTAACCATGAGTTTTCAATCAGGTTTACAATGCCACCCACGATTATCTATCACCAAGCATGCCTCAAATCCATTCAGAAAATTCTTGGTTACTACTGCATATCATTTAGGGAGGTGGAGTTCATAGAATCTATAGTTACCTAAGAGTGTAGATGGCATTCCTACACAGCAGTCTACATAGCACTCCATTCCAGCACTACAAAAGTTAGGAGGCAGGGAGAAGTACACTTAGTTTCAGCTTGACTTCTCTGTATTCAGTAGCCAAGGAGTGTGTTGAGTTCAGCAATAGGGTCTTATCTAGTTCTTGCGGACAACTAAGAAGAATGCAAGAACCTGTGTCATTCTGGGGACCCTAGGGACTTCCCTGGCAAATGGTTCATTAGAAAGTATTCCATATGTGGCAGTCAGATTTTTATAAGATAAACATTGGTTTCCAGAAGCAGCATTATCCAGGCATGCAGGATATCTCTGTTTTTCTTAATTCATACATTCTAATGGACTTGCAAAGTGGCCAGTTTCTGTGTGGCTCTTCCATATATCCTTCCCTTGGTTAACTCTCCACCCCCGCTCCCTTGTCTTCCTTGTCTTCTCAATCCCATCCCTACCGAAACCTTTTTATCATCAGTATCTCCCTCTGCTCTAATATCACCTGTTTCACTAGGGTGCCTCTAGGTAAGGATATTTTCTAATGCTGACCTGTCTGCTGAATCCAGGGCTATGTGGGAGTAGAGGTTAGTACCCTTATGTGGGGAGGTGGCAGCAGCTGGTCCTGTACGATTACAGACTAGGTGTGTGAAGAATGAATGTGTCAGCTCCATGGGTAGGTCTTCCTCAAGAGGAAAGCTCTTAAACTCACCTATTTCCCATGAAGTGGCTGGACAAAGAAGCCAGCGATGTTATTGTGTTTGGGAAGGATATTGTTCCTTTCGAGAGGAAGGAGACATTAGGAGTCTCCTAAAGGGTTGGAGACGTGGCTCAGCGGTTAAGAGCACTGATTATTCTTCCAGCCCCGAGTTCAATTCCCAGAAACCACATGGTGACTTACACCCATCTGTAATGGGATCTGATGTCCTCTTTAGGTGTGTCTGAAGATGGCTACAGTGTACTCATACATAAAATAAATAAATAAATAAATAAATAGTAGAGAAGAAATAGTTTTACACTTCTACCTTTGTAACAAGTGTCTCCAAAAACAAAGAAAGCAATGAATGATGGCGTTAGCAAGTTTTTTTTATTTTTATTTTTATTTTTCAAGACAGGGTTTCTCTGTATAGCCCCAGCTGTCCTGGAACTCACTCTGTAGCCCAGGCTGGCCTTGAACTCAGAAATCTGTCTGCCTCTCCCAAGTGCTGGGATTAAAGGCGTGCACCACCACTGCCCGGCTAGCAAGTATTCTTACCCTTCTCCTAGAGATCAGTAGAAGTGCTTCTGCAACATCAGAGATGCCACTGCTACATGGTAGGGTATGAAAATGTCCTTAGGAATACATTGCTTTGTACAACAACAGATATGGTACAGAACCTAGGACCTTCACCATGCTAGGCAAGCACTCCGTTACACAGCAGTCCCATTTGTCTATTATTTTCAGAAACAGGGGTCTCACTAAGTTACTTAGGCTGACTTTGAACTCATTCGGCAGCCTAGACATGCCATAGTCCTCTTGCCCCAGCTTCCTGAATGTCTGAGATTATGAACAACAGGTTCACCTCTATTCTGCTTTGCTATATATATATATATATATGCTTTGCACATATATCACACATATATATATATATATCATCAAGAGTGTTTGAATTCTATCAAACATAGTCTATAGAGATTACCACTTGAATTTTCTTCTTAGGTCTTTAAATATAAATAAATAATAGGATCCCTCTATGTCTCCCTACTTTTTCCCTTTCTCCCTCTTTTTTCTTTGATGGGGGTCTCACTATATTGCCCAAGCTGGTCTTGAACTCCTGGACTCTTAATTTGGCTACCTACATTTCTCAAATGCTACTTCAAGAGTCCACAACTTCTTACCTATACTAATTCCCATTAGTACAATGCTTAATATTAATCCATCTTTGCATCTGGTGGGAGGTCACTTAGAAAAAAAACAGTATTCCTTTAGTGTTATTCTAGATTCCTCTCCTCTCCCCATCCTCCCCTCTTGTCTTCTCTTCTCTATAAATGGCTATAACACTGCTATCCTCCTTCTCATTGGGTGAAGCTTAAATGAAGCAGGGTAATTGCAAGCAGCAAGCACGGAAGGATTCAGATTCAGCAGATTTTTAGTGTTTTACCTGGTGCCTGGTTCTACAGAGACCCTCTTAGCGCCTGTTCTGTAGTTACACGACCACAACACAAGGTGTCGCTGAAGTGAGTCTCAAAGCAATGGTGAGGAGAAGCCTTCAAGCAAGACTGAGGCGAGGCTTCCTTTGCAGCACAGCAGGTGAGGTCTCTTCCCTATCACTGGGCTCCAACCATATCATTAAGCACCCAGAAGATGCTAGCTGAGGCCCTGGCAATGCAGAGACACTTAGGGTTCTTGACCTTTTGAACCTGGCAAGTCTCAGAAGACCTCAGAACTCTGGAGAAGAAATGTCTGGAGATGTCTCTGATAGACTATTCAGAAAACTATGCATATATATGTATTTATTATGTATAGTTCATGTTAACTTTTATTTCAGATCTATTTCAGCATTTCATTGTGAGTTAAAATAAGCTTGCCATGGAGGTTTTAGGAAACAAGACCCCCAGGTTAACTACTGAGAATATCTGGCTGTACTAGATCTTTCCACACGTATTGTTATTTTACATGGTGGAGACAACACTTTGCATACAAGTGCAAGTACTGTATCCTTTTTCTGAACTTATCTTACAAAAAAGCTTTCATGGTATAGTAAAAATATTCCTGTGCATTAATTTTAGAGGCTGCCCATCCCATAATTACCTACCCAGTTTTCATTTGTGGGACGGGTTAGTTGTTTCTGCTTACTTTCCATTATGCCCTCCGCGGACCATATACCCATATGCATGGGGCTTCACATGCCACAGCCACCCACCCATTCATTCTTCAGTGGTGGGGCAGGCTGGTTGTTTCTGCCTGCTTACCATTATACTCCTTGATGTGCTATACACTCTTATGCATGACTGTCTGGTGATGGGATCACCATGTGGACTTTTAAAACACTTGATCTAAACTGCAGAGTAGGGATGATAATTTTAGAGAAAAGCTGGCAGTTTTGCATAAGAGAAGCAACTGCTTTCTCTTGAATGATCTCCTTGGCAACAGCATGTTAAGCTTGAAAACTTGCCTGGGCCCTTAAACATGATTGCTTCTCACTAAACAGTTGTGACATTGTAATATCAGTTAAATGATTGGCTAAAGGTGAGTGGAAAGGAACAGAACGATGGAGCTGCAGGGAAGGTCAGGCGGATGGGATGTTAGAGGAAGATACTACTGGAAGCCCCACCCACATTCTTCCTTGCACCGCTTGAAGTCTCCATGGAGAACTTAGGGGACTGAAGGAACAGCGGGGTCTCAAAGCCAGGAAGGGTGCATCATCGAGAGGTGAAGATAGATCCAGAATATAGTCCAGAACAGGATGGAGCAGAACTGGGTTGGACTGGCCGGGACATTCTGGCTACTGGCCCATCTCATGGGTGGACTCTAGGTGGCACTGTGGCTGCAAAAGTTTTGGGCTGAGGTGTTTGGGCAAACAAACCTACTGGGAATGTGGGAGAGAAAGAAATAAAAGAAAACGAATGTGATGAAGCAGGCGAAAGAGTAGGGACGGAGGCCACAGTTTGGTTCAGAAAAGACAAACTAGACTAAGGTCTCATCCATTCATTCACTTACACAATGAGCATTTACTAAGTCTCACCCGAGGTCTGTCATGGTGGGATACAGATAAAGTGGTGGGCTGAGCAGCTGCACCCCTGAAACCACGTAGCTTATGAGAAGCAAGAACGACCAACATTAGTTGACCCCTGTGTGAATAAGCAGTGGTGTGTTTGAGACCGACGCTGGGGGCCAGGGGTGAAGGAGTTGAGCTAGTCTGCGAGAACACAAGGCTAAGAATGTAGCGCTGAGGATTGAAGAGGCTGAGAGTGAACAAGAAGATGGAGATGAGGGAGTGAGCCTAGCTACAGAGGAGGTTTGTGCTGAGAGGAGTCAGCTGGACACGGGGGGGGGGGGACTTTTAGCTGACACAACACAAGATTTGGGCCTTTATCCTGAGAGTGCAGAAAGCGGTCAAGAGCTTCGAGCAAGATGGTGGGCGGGGGGGGGGGGGGGCTGGGTACAGAGTTGTTCACTGAGAAGACTGCTTTGGTTAAGGGATGGAAATGGCCTAAGGGCTCACCAGCGGGGAGACCGTGTATCGGGCCGTACAATTATTTCATTGATGGGACTGGATGGGGGAGATGGGTCCCAGAAGATTGAAGTGGACAGATCACAGCTGGGGACTGAAGACTCTTGGTATGAGTGGGCACCTGACACTGGCACCCAGAGGGACTAGGATAGGTGATGTCACAGAGGCAGTTGCCATTGCACAATGATCGGATTTGGGTGAGGAGACCCGTCACTTGATTTTTGATACCTTTGTAGGGACTGTCCTGTTCTCACCCCATTGTTCCTTCCTTGGCTCAGGAGCTGGCAAGGCCGTGTGAAGAGGGCG
>JADRCD010223331.1:6488-35608 GCA_019843815.1 Montemys delectorum
AGAGAGAGAGAGAGAGAGAGAGAGAGAGAGAGAGAGAGAGAGAGAGAAGAAAAGTAGAGATTGGCCATGGCCAAGTGAAGAGAGAGGAGAAAGGAGGAGGAAGAGAGCGAGAGGTGAGAGTAAGAGCAAGAAGTTAAGAGTAAGAGAGAGAGGAGGGGCAAACAGCTCCTTTTGTTGTGGGTTGTGCTACCTTTCTGTTCCCAGGTAACTGTGGGGCGGGGCATACCTGGCTGTAGTCAGGTGACTGGGGGTAGAGTCCAGCCAGAATACTGGGAGCTTGGGGCATTGTCTAGCCACAGGATAATGGAGTGAGGGTTTGTGGTGTCCAGGCGTCTATGTCTGGGGGTGTAGCTTTACTGCTCTGTCCCTTGTAGAATTTTCTACTGGGTCTCCGGAGTAAGCCTCACTCAACCAAGAGCACAGATGGTCCAACACCCAAGGTCTAAGACTACTCAGGAGAAGATCCGTCCTCCTGAGCAGACGGACATTAGCGTTTTAACAACTATTTCTCCTAGTCAGATCTGGCTATCCCATAGAGCTCAGTGTATATCTCTGTAGTTCTATTTCTTTTGGATTGCTAAACCTTTCCTAAGAGGGTGGGTCACAACTGCCCTCTATGGCCATTCTTGATACTTTTTGTTAACAATTCAAAACAAGTAGAATATACATCTCCAGTTATTTCGCACTTCCTCAAGAAGTCTGAGTCTCATTTCATAATATGGGCATAATATAATTGTTGCTGCTCCCTCTCAGGAATTTACACAGTAAAGTATCTAACATACGCACTCGTTAAAGCAGGAGTAAAGTCCTAGGTTTCTGATATAAAAAGAAACGTGGTTGTTGGGAAGTCTGATTGCCGCTAGAGGGACTTCTTATGTTCTTCAGAGATTTGTCTTCTTAAACCATGGGCCTTGACATAACTGCATGCCAGGGAAGGTCAAAAATAAATAAATAAATAAATAAATAAATAAATAAATAAATAAATAGATAGATAGCTGGCAACAGCTAAAGGTCTCCAATGTGCAACAACCAAAAATTAATCAGAAACAAATATTGTTATGTTAGAAGCACAGCTCTCGTCCAGAAAGACCACACCAGACCAAAGAGTTTCACATGAGGTTTATTGTAGGAAGAAAAGGCAAAAATGGCAATGAAGAAGTGGGGGATGAGAGAGGAGAAGGGAGGAGAGGAGAAGAGAAGAGAGGAGAGGGGAGGGGAGGGGAGAAGGGAGGGGAGGAGAGGAGAGGAGGGGAGGGGAGGGGAGGGTACAGGAGAGGAGAGAGATTAGAGGGGTCGTCTGCCTTTTATTTGGATAGTGACATAACTGCTTGCAGGTAAAAGTGGGAGGTGAGCCAAGTGGATTCTAGGAGTGTGTGGCGGTTGCCTTGGCAACAGATGTGCAGGTTCCTGTCACCAATGTGTGATGTCACCGGGGTCGGAGCCAATCTGCAGTGCTGAAACCCTGATATCAACAAATATGTATGGATCTAGGGTGCTTGTGGCCACGGGAGCCCTTGCATGCGGTCACTGCAGCCCTGGTTCTGAACCTGGAGACTGCTCACTTTGCCATACACATACTATCACAACACCATGCCACAGTTCAGTCTGCAACCCCTTGGCTCAGCTCCGAGGCTATTGTGTATTAGGAGTTGTGTGCTTTTACTGTGTACCTGAGGTTTTCCTCTCCTAACAGAAACAAAGTTTTAATTTTGAAACACCGACTTAATAATTTCTCACCATCATTCCTCAGCAGGCAAGAGCCTAATTCTTTTTGGATTGGATTTGTGCTAGAAGGCCTGGTTTCAGACAAACATTTATTTGCTTATTTTTGGGTGGAGGTAGAAAGTTCTGGCTGAGGGGAGAGGACAACATGGGGAAGTCAGTTCTTGCTCTTTATTAGATGGGTCTAGGGATCGAACACACGTCATCGTGCTTATTGGCAGGTGCATTTACTACTTGCCCAAAATGTTTGTTGTTTAGAATTGAGGCTTGGGTTGCTGACTTGAATTTCATAAAAAATAAAAATCATTCCATGGATTTTTAGCTTGGATTAGGAGAGAATTTCTAACAAAACCTGAAATGGCCCTTAATCATGCTTCTGCCATTTTGTATCATTTGTGTAAGTATGTAAAGCAGTATTCTCAGCACTGATGACAATAAAATCAAAATATTGATCAACTCAGAAATATTGAAGATAACCTGACTCCCTGCAGAATCAAATATTCAGCCAAGATTTAATTCTTTATGTAAAAATAAACAAACATATGCATGTCAGTATACTGAATTGACTTCATCTTTAATAAATGGTGAGATTATATATACCAAAAACTGTTCTAAAATACATTTCTTTATTATCAGTAACTGATCTGTGTACCTATTTCATATATCTATGTACCTGTGGTCACACAAAAATTTCTTGTGTGTCAAGGGGTCTCTAGCAGAAAATGTTTAAGAAGCCCTTTATTATAGAACAAATGAAGCAAATAGCTTAAGAATATATAAAAGTAAAAAGGCTTTACATACTTTTTAAGACAGAGTCTTGCTATCTAATTCAGGCTGTCTTTGAATGCCATAGTGCTAGGATTCCAGGGATAGACCACCACATGCAGCTCTAAGGCCTCTTTGTGTATACCATCTCAGTGTGTGCCACTGAGCTGGACCACTGGTACACGAATACAACCCCAGAGCATGGGAGGTGCAATCAGGAAGATCAGGTATTCAGTGTCACCCCTGGCTACATAATAACTTTCTGGGGGGCCAGCCTGGGCTACATTAATCTCTGCCTCAAAAAATGAAAAAATAAAAATGATAAAGTAAGGACTTTTTCAAATTGTGTCACGACATCCAACCCAACCTCATTCTTCTAAATAGAGCAGTGTCTCCCTAAGCTTCCAGATTTATGACACACCAGCATCTCCCACATCAGTGGGAGTTTTGTTCACTAGTTTATCCTGAGGTTCCTGACCAGTGCTTGACTCCCAGGTGACAACAAGTGACTGCATGAAATGCAATTTGAAGTAGCCATGAGCGAAGACCTAGGATCAACCCTAGACGTGGCAAGTTCTGGGTCAGCTGTCTGTCATCTTATTTTGATGGCAAACATTATGCTGAGCAGCTCTTTTAAGAATCTTCACACAAGCTCTACTCTTCGCCAAGTCCAGCTTAGCTAGAGCTGGACTGTGTACCCGCTCCAGTTTTGCCTCCTGTTACAGTGATGAGCACATAACAAAGAGCAAGGTAGGAAGGAAGAGCTTATGGGTTATAGTTCATCATTGAAGGAACCCAGGGCAGGAGCCTGGGGGCAAAGAACTGAAGTGTCAATACAGAAGACGGTTGCTGCCTTGCTCAGCCGGCTATTTTATACAGTTGTGTTCTCGTAGGCCAATGTGAGGGAGGCCATGCTTTAATTGAGGGCCTTTTTCTCTAGGTATGTCACGTTAGCCAGCCATTCAATAGCTGGAGATGACCTTGAGTTTCTGAACCTCCTAGCTTCTACCTCTGCAGTGCTGCGATTATGGCTCTGTACCAGTATTCCAGTTTGTACAATATCGGGGATAGAGCCCATGTCTTTATGCACACAAGGCAAACACTCTACTAACTAAGCTATACACTGTCTTCTGGTTTTGCTATTTGAGACGCTCTCATTGGAAGTCCAGGCTGGCCTGGAAGTTACTCTTTAGACCAGGTTGGCCTCAAATTTGCCAGCCTTTGGCTTCTACCTTGCAAGTATTGACTAGGACTACAACCATGTACCACCATCCCCTGCTTATAACAATGTTTTCCATATTACAATGCAATATGCAGGAGCTGTGGGTGAGCAGAAGATGAAGCAATAGTCTAGAACTAATTAATCCACATTATAACTATTCAGCTGGTACCAAAGGCGTCTCAAGACGCTAACAGCCTGGGTGTTCTTTCCCATATGGTGTAAAAAGCCCAAACCCGTGCATGTTACCTATGTTCCTTCTGACGAGGACTGTGAAAGTTAAATTTCATTGAATTCAAGATAATTTAAGTTACTGAGTAACTCAACAAATTATTCTGCTAGGCATGTCAGTGAGAGATGAATGAAAGGCTGAGTTCCGATCAACACTGGCTTCTTGATGTGTGTGTGTGTGTGGTCTTTGTGGCACGCTGCCTGCGAAGCACCAGGGACAGGGGATGTCTTAAGCTCTCGGACTGTGAAAGAGTGAAGGAGGAGGATTAGTAAGTAGCTATGCACCTGAATCAACAGGGCATGCTTTCCTAAGTCGAAAAAAAAGTACTAACAAAATTGGAATCTTGTTAGAAAGGAAAAGACAGTGAGGGAGCTGCTGTGTAGGCACCAGCGGTCTGTTGTCTGTCGTTTGCACCTCAGGAGATAGAACCCAAGGCCTTCTATATGCTAGGCTGTTGCTCTGTCACCAAACCACACCTCAGCCCTCCCATTTCCTCTCTCTTACTTTATATGCAATGATATTAACTAATTCTTTGTGGGATCTAGTTCTGTGGACTTTGTCAAGTGCATAGAACTGTATAACTGTTGCTACAACAACCAGGATGGAGAAAAATGTATAGGAGAGGAAAAGCGCATTGGGTGTGTGGTGTATGAGGATCATCAGCAGTCTGCAGCCAGCCTGGGCTACCTAGGGACAACTGTGACCATGTCTACAATCAGTTAGCATGGATTTAATGCTGTGTGGTAAATGTGGTAGAGGTGTGTGTGTGTGTGTGTGTGTGTGTGTGTGTGTGTGTGTGTGTGTGTATGTTCTTGTGCTGTTTGTTTCCTCTTTATGAGTCCACAAAGGTGTACTCATAGGTCGGTGGCCAGGCAATCTAAAATTTCATACAGGGAGACACAGACAACATACTAATGGGCTTTGAAGAAGTGAGAGACACACTCTAGCCATGATTTGGTCCTGATGGCCACTCACAGCTTCCGGGACACCTTGTTCAAGAAGCCAATTGAATGTTTGTCTTTGCTCACTACACTGTGGCTGACCTCACGGACCCAGTCCTTCCCAAGGACCCAGAATCTTGTTTGACTCTTTTCACCCTACCAGCCCTTCAGCTCACAAGGCTGGGTTCCTGTTCCTGTTATCAGGTTGTGTTTGCATTGGGGGCGGGGGTGGGGGGAAAGCAGAATCTGCAGATCTCATTCCAGCCAGGACCAGTTAACTCAGGCTAGCCTTCAGAATCCACCTTTAGCAGGTAGAATGTTGCTATCAAGCTATTTAGAGGACATGTGCCCATGACTTCTGTGAACTTGAACACTTGACTCTCTTTGAACACCATAGGGGATACAATAAAGTCAAAGCTAATGCTTGATTATTAGGTCTCTGTTACATAGCCAGTTTGAGGCCATTTGGGGATATAGGAGAGAGACTCTGCCTCAAAAAATATATTAATTATTAGAAGGACAGCCAGAACAGCAACTCACATTACAAACCAATGGAGTGTCCAGAAAGAGTTGCAGTTCAGCCCGTTCCACAATACCGCAGTGTCTGGAGTTCCATGAATGAGCCTGCCTGCAGCTGAACAGCAGTATCCAAGCCATGTGGCTTTCTTTCAGGGAGCTGGCGCCAATGCTTGTCTCGAGTGCCCAGGGCCAGCATTTGCCTTTGTGCAAAGTAGAGAAAGCCGTCCCTGCACTGTAATGCTGTATTTCTACCTGTTAGGATATAGCTGTGACGGGAAACCGTGATAGGCAATCGATTGCAAATCCTTGAGGCATGAACTCTGAATGGTGTTCCTTAGGGGTGATACAGTGGGTAGCCAGCACAGCTGTTCCAGCAGTCTCAAGAGCCAGTTGTTCAGGGACTAAGAAAAACTCCCATTGTTTCTGAAGGTTTGGGCCAGTGGTCTGGAGGGTACCAGATAGTTAGTTAATAAGTTAGTATAGTGATTACAGGGTAATTATTAAATTAGAGTATACAGCATGCTTGATGGTCACTATCTCCTTAAATCTTCAGCAAAAAATTATGAATAAATATTGTTTATATTTTTCTATTATTGTTATATTATTTCTTATTATTGTGTGTATATGAGAGAGAGAGAGAGAGAGAGAGAGAGAGAGAGAGAGAGAGAGAGAGAGGAGATCAGGAGTCAGGTCTCTCTCCACAGTGTAGTTTCTGGGGCTCAGACACAGCTATTGATATGGGCTTCAAGCATATTGTACCCACTGAACTTCATCTCAGTGGCCCCTAGTTAGTCTTTTAGAAGCAAAGAAATCCAAGATGAAACAACGTTTATAATGCCCTAATTCACACACACACACACAGTGACATTGCCCACCTGGATTCACAACAGAGCCAATGCTAAAGTTACACTCTTCCACCTCTGTGCATGCTTCTAAATATGTGTACACTCTTGACTGATTGCTCTCCACATTCTGTGGAATGCGATGGACATAGAGTCAGTTGCTCTATTTTAATCCCCACGGCTGCGTTTCTCAAGGAGAAAGGAGAAGCTCAAAGATCCCTGGGGGCACTGTAGAAGATGATGTAAACATATTACAAACTGCAGCTGTGAATGAGAAACCCATCTTTTTCAGACCAAGAGACAGAAAAGCGTGCAAATGACTGGTTTGGCTAGAGAGGCGGCGTGCACGGTGCCGACTTGCTTCCCAGCAGGCCGAGCCTGCCTTTGCTCAATTAGGAGGGCCAGCCCTCCAAATTGGAAGATGGTTGGCAGAGATTCAAGCCTAAAAGCCTGAGCTTTCAGATCATCCTTAAGATCTTTGACGAGGCGACATGTCAGCTTCCTCTGAGTACAAGCCAAAGAGACGCTGGCGGACCAGACCACAGTTTTCTTCCTTCTGGGCCTTTTGACATCTTGGGATCAGAGCTTTGGGTCCAGTAAAACATCCTCCTTGAAGTCTGGCTAGCTTGCCTCTTTCTCAGAGGAAGCTGAGGGGAACAAATGAAGAATGAAACGTTTTCGCCCATTGGTTTCCTGTTTGCTTCTCTTCCGCAAATGATTCTTAATTTAACCGATTTCTTTCTTAATTAGATTTAGCAATTAGGGTTGCCCATTAACCTAAAGTTTTCCTGTAAAAGTCTCATCTTCCACGGAGCCCGCCTGCTTTACAGCCCCGCAGCTGCCTAATTGGCAGCTAAATTCGCATCCATTCAGAGCGCACTAGATATGCGCAGCCTTACCCAGGTGGCTGGCACCCTGGTCCATTCCCATGCTGGAAGCCGGTGCCAAGCACCCCGAGCATCATCTTGCCAGCCACTCTGAGATGAAGGGAGCACAGAGCAAGACACTCAGGAGCTTTTAGGTCTCCACACCTCATTTATCTAGTTATCCAACCAAAGCTTATTGGACATTGGCGATCTCTAAACACTGTCCGGTTGGCAGGTACTGTCTGCCAGGCTGTGCCCAGAGTAGATCTCTGTATACAGGGGAAGTTACAGTTTTGTGCATAGAGTGAGCGGCCATTGTCCCATTACACTGTGGCAGACTTAATGGGGTAAAGATGAATTCCTATCTTCTTCAGAGAGTAATTGTAGTGGTTGGCTTCAGTTTTTTGAGACAGGGTCTCATAAAGACTCAGCTGACCTTCAACTCATTAGGTAGTTGAGGCTAGTCTTGAACTCACTCTTCCTGTCTAATACTGGAAAACAGGTGTGTTCCCCCATGCTCTGTCAGATTTATTTTTATCCCCCATTAATTTGTCTTTTGAATAAAAGAGTAGTTCTCTCTGATGTACACATGTAGATGTCCTAATTCCAGAGTTTTCTTTATAGAGAAATTTGGGTTGTCCTCCCAGGCCGCAAATGTAATAGCAAGCACTTCCCATTTTCTGCTTATTTGTTTGTTTGTTTTGAGAAAGGGTATCACATAGCCCAGGGTAGTTCCAAATTGACTGTGTAGCTGATGATGGGCTTCAGCTTCTGATCCTCCTGCCTCCATCTCTTGGGTGCTGGGATTACAGGAGCATGCTAAGACTCCATGCACACCAAGCAGGAAAACTACCAAGTGAGCCAAACCCAAGCCTCACATTTTATTAAATATGCAAGTGCTCGTCTCATAAGGCGTGAGTCTTTTCTCAATTTCTGTCTTTTTAAAAAGTTAACACATTCCGTAATAGGTTTCCGTTACAGCATTGTCACACAGATATGGCATTACACCTTGTCCCCCTCCTCCTCCAGGTCAGTGTTCTCCCTTGTAGATCTTATTTCTACCTCCAGATAATCTCTGCTTCTGCTTTCTTGGGAGGTGGACTCTAACAGAAGAACTCTAAGCAATCAGGCAACCTAATTGCTAAATCTAATTAGGAAGGAAATCAGTAAGATTCAGACTCTTCTTGTAAGAGAACCAAACGAGAAGGCAAGATGACTTTATTGGGCCGAAGCAGAGCAGATGTTTCTACAGATGGCAGAGCTGGCAGTGAGAAGCCTTCTCCAGGTGTGGAGAGACACCTGCAGCAGGGTGACACCTGGACCTGGGGCTGACCCCTCCTGGCCCTAATGCAAGAAGAGTCTTTGGATTTGGCTGGGAAACAGGCAGCTTGGTCACACTGCTCAAATAATTCAAGGTAACAAGATGTCTTGGTGGCCCTAGAGGTCTTCACTGGAGCAGGATTTTTTTGTTTCATTCCTGAGAGACTGAAGTTCAGAGTCAAAGGCAGTAAACTGGGGGTCTTGATAGAGTCACACCCCCTCCCCTTTTATGACTTCAATTGAGTAGCTTCAAGGTGACACAGTGACCACTGTGGGGAACTATTATGGGTTGGATGTGTCTCTGAGAACTCTTGCGCTCGGGATTTCCTGTCCAGATTCACCTGGGAGTGACATTTGGAGATTCAGACTTTGGAAGGTCACTGGGATCAGATGAGGTTATGAGGGTGTGTCCCCAATGATGACTAAGGGACTGGAGAGAGGGGGGGTGGTGGTTCTGGCTTTCTATGAGATACCCTTGCCTTGTTTGCGACCAGCAGATGTCAGCGGTAAGTGCTGGGACTTTGGGCACCAAATGCTGGAACCAATAGACCTCAATTCTCTATAAATTTTCTTGTCTCAGATGTTTTGTCACAGAATTAGAAAAGAACCAGAGTAGGGTAGAACTGCTGCTTCTCAGAAGGAAAATGAGCTTTCAAACATGAAAGTGATATGAAGAGAAAAAAACTCAACAACTTTGTTTTAGAATTCAGTGCAGTACTTAGGGTACTCTCTACACAGGTTCCATAGGTCACAGGGAAAAATTCATTTTTATTGCATTATTTATTTATTTATTTATTTATTTATTTATTAATGTCAACATGTGTGGATACTTGTGGAGGACAGAAGACGGTACTGGATCTTTTGGAGGTGGAATTATGCACACAAGGTTATTTCTTAGCTCTAGGCGTGTGTCCTATCTGCTGTTTGCCTCCTATGAGCATTGTCTGTGGGTTATTCTGTTGGTCTGGTTTTGTTTTTGATGACAGAGTCTTTCTCTATGGCCCTGGTTGGCTTAGAATGTGCTACATGATCTGAGTTGTCATTAACCTTCAGACAACTTCCCATTTTTTTACTATCATCTCCAGCTGAGGAAAGCACTTTTAAAAATGTTTTATTTTGGTATGTGTGTGTGTGTGCACATGCATGTGTGCACATGTGCTTGCGCACACTTACCACTCAAGTGTGTGTATGCATATGAGTGCAGGCTCTGGGAGAGACCAAGAGGGTCCCACGTTGCTTGAAGCTGGAGTTGTAGGTGGTTCTCTGAAAAAGCAGCTCGCGCTCTTAACTGCTGATCTACTTCTCTACCACCACCATCCTTTTAAAATTATTTACTGCTTCATGTTTTTATTTATTTGTGTGTATATGTCTTCGTGAAAGTTAGCATGTCTATGGAAGTTGTGCACGCCGGTGCAATGGCCGAGGTCAGAAGACGGCATCAGGTGTTCTTTTCCACAACTGTCTTGTCCTGACACATAGGAGTATCTTCCTGCACATGAGACTTCTGTCTCTGCTGGGCTGGAACCTGGTAACCCCAGCAATCCTCCTTCCTCCACCCCAACCCTGGGAGTCTGGGTCGCAGACATTTTTAGGGACACTGGCTTGGTATATGGATGCTGGGATCCAGACTCTTGTCTTTATAGCTGCTGGGCCAGCCGGCTCTCCAGCACCCACAATGGCCTTTTCCGAAGTTCCCTCTCCTTGAAACACCCGCCTGACACGCACATTCTTCCGGCCTGCAGCAGCAGCCCTTTTCCAGTGTTGAACACAAAGGACATTTGTTGCATGTAATTGTGTTCGAAAGCTGTCCCATTTCCATTATGAATAATCACGACACCAGGGGGTGAAGGGAGACTGAGACGCCACATTTGAAACCACGAGAATGCTATGATTCATTTTGCTGTTCCTTATTAAGAATCCTATCTCAGATAATTTGCAGCCAGGTTCTACCCCCAAGCAAGTTTCTTCAGTCATGTTAAATTCATGGGGAGAATCCCTTGAGGATTTAGCGCTGAAAAATAGGCAGCTTTAATAACGGCATGCTGATGTAAAGAGCGGGAAAGGCAGCATGTTCTAACCGTTTAGGGGAAAAAATGGGTAAGTTGTTACTAATAAGCTGTGCTGCGCTTTTTTTTCCCTGCCATTTTCATCACGAAGGACTATGGAGATGAACTTTTCAAGGTAGGATGATTGCCTGCCGGCTTCAGCCTCTAGGTCAAACGTTTAGTTAGGAATCATTTCTCTCTTGCCTTTACTAAAGCCACAAAGGGCACACACTGGAGCCTAGGATACGAAGCCAGATCCCTGGGCAAGAGGGCGGTGGAAGAATCACAGGAACCCAGATATTTCTTGATCTTGTTTTACGACTGCTTTGGACTCAACACTCAGCTTCTCATTGCCGCAACAAATGCCAGAAGTGAACCAACTGGAAAAGAGAGAAGTCGATTAGGGCTCATGGTTTTCGGAGTTTTCAGGCCTGGGTTACGGGCCCTGTTGCTCTGGGTCTTTGACTAAGTCGTGTGTCTTGGCGGGAGGAAGTGGGAGAGCACGTTGCTATCGCAGTAGTCCGGAAGCAGAGAGACGTTGGGCAGGCACGAGAGACCTAACTTCTTCCCGCTAGGTTTAACTTCTTAAAGGCTCCAGCCCTTCTACCTGCAGGAGATCCAGTCTTCAACACATGGACTTTTAGAGACACTTTAAAAAGTGTCTCTAAAGACACTTGTTACCTTTTCTAAAGATCGGGTTTCACATAGCCCAGCCAACCCCCTCTGTGGCTAACCTAGACCTTCTGATCCTTCTGTCTCCACCTCCTGAATACTGAGGAGCTCATGCGTGTACCACCCGGTCCAGCAGATACAGCACTGGCAATTGAACCCTGGTCTCCGTACATGCTAGGCAAG
This sequence comes from Montemys delectorum, assembly GCA_019843815.1. Lineage (NCBI taxonomy): Eukaryota > Metazoa > Chordata > Mammalia > Rodentia > Muridae > Montemys > Montemys delectorum. The sequence goes on from JADRCD010223331.1 coordinate 17,815, forward strand.
CGTTCTGCCCACCAAGCTACATCTCCAGCGTCAGACACTAGCTTTCCTATTGGTGAGGCTGGAATGGGGGTTGCCAGAACCTATGTCACCTTCTTGGGCAATGTCCCAGTGTTACTCCTCAGTCCTTTATCTCACCGTTTTCCTCTGTGCATCCAGTCATGCATTCAATATTCCAGTTATGTCGACCTGTCTGCTGGTCTCCAACTGTGCCGTGTTTTTCCACACGCTCCTTCTATCCATCTTTCCCACCAGGGAAGCTGATTCATCTTTTAAGAACCCTTGCCAATGTGACTTCTAGAAGATTTTCTCACTCTAAGCAAAGCCGCAACACTTTCTTCTGTCTTCCATTGAACCTGCGACCTGCTTCGGCCGTGGAGCTAAGTGTGCTGGAAGGATTGATCTGCAATCTCAGCTCCACTCGGTGTCCCACGGAGGACGGGGACTTCCTTTCAGATATTTCTTTTCTCCATTCAAAGGCTTTATAACAGTAGAAATATTGACTTTTTAGGTAAGAAAATGCTTTTTAAAAATATCATTACATTTCCTTTATTTTGTGTGTGGGACAAAGTGTGCAGGACTTGGTCCTCTTCTACCGTGTGGGGTCCCAGGGAACCCAGGTTATTAGGTTTGACAGCAAGTACTTTCACCAGGTTGGGACAATTTGCTGGTCCCCAAAACCAGGATAGACTTCCAGTGTGACAATTAAAAAAAAAAAAAAAAAAAAAAAAAAAAAAAGGCCCCCCAGAATTGGCAAATATCCCGGGGGGGGTGGGGCACACTTTACAAGTACAGAGAGAGGGGGAGGGGAAGGAGAAGAGGGAAAGGGGGAAGGGAAAGAGGAAGAGAGGAGGGGAAGGAAGAAGGGGGAGAGGGGGAGGAGAGGGGGAGGGAGAAGAGAGAAAAGGGAGGTGGGGAAGTAAGGGGGAGGGGAAAGAAAGGGGAGGAGGAGGGAAGGGGCAGGGAGGAATTGCTCCCAGTTGGAAACACTACCCCAGTTCGAATAGACAGCCTCATCCTAGGTGCTTAATGAATATTTGCTGAGCTAACAAAGCAATGCTCAAATTAACGAATACCAATTCAAACGGATCAAATGCACAATGGTAAATAAACAGAGCCCACATCGGGCTGTAGTGTCTATACACTCATCAAATCAAACTTGAAGTCTCTATCCTAGCATGGAGGTTCCTCAGGAGCAGCCTAGGCATCTCTGCCTTTGTCAGGTTTTTGTGTTCTTGCTGTTGACCTCTGGGCACTTCCTTGTTCTTATGCTTTGTCTGCCTTTCCTGTCACTCAAATCCTGAGCTTCCTTCAGGACAAAGACTTTAACTTCTTGTGACCACCTTCTGCCACTCGCTTGCTCGCTCGCATTCATTTGGGGATGAACACATGAGCGTGCGTATTGCTTTGGGTCTCAGTGCTATTGATTGGTGTTTTGTTTCATAAACACACATATGGCCTTTCTCCTTAGCTGAAGAATAGCCTTGATGGGAGGCTCACCCCTTCCAAGCTTTTCTTCCTGTTACTACTGCTGTGCGCTGTGAGAACAGATGTTTGGCTTTGCTTGAAGCACACCCTGCTTTAAGTAACTGGCAGATGTGTTCAATTTGTGATCTGCATTGAAGAGGCAAAGGGAGAACTCTTTAATAACTCACAGCTTTTAGAATAAAATTCACTCAAACAAATATGAAATAGAAGGAGTTTGCAAATGTTTTAGGATTTCTGTGAGAAACACAGAAATGCATGCATTTTCTTTTTCCTCAATGTTTGTGCTCAAACTCCGCTCAGGATCTTTTCTACAGTAGCAAAGGTGTGGATGCCTGTACACCAGTCCTTAGTAGGAAGACCACGAGTTTCAAGCCAGCCTGGGATCTTGTCTACATGAGATCCTATCTCACAAATAAAAACTAAAAACTAAAAATAAAATGAACCAGCACCACAATAAACTGTGAGATTATCAGGTTAAACAATATGTACGTACATACATATATAGAGACATATATATCATATTATGTGTCCAGGTTGAAATAAAAATTTGAAGGTGGAGGGGGTTGTTTGGGGAAGAGGAAGAACACCAAGGGAAGAGGAATAGGGAAGGCAAGAGAGAAGTAGGAAGGAAGAGACATGAATGTGATCAAGCTACATTCCACAGTTGTATGAAAAAGGTCACAGCGAGACTCGTCATTAATTAGCAACTAATATATGCTAGCACACTTATTGGAAACAAACGCCATCAGTCAGTCCTCTTGCTTTCTACTGGGTTCAGAAATCTCCACAAACTCTTACTCTATGCAGTATTTCTTTCCCAAGCTGTTTGTGGAAATTCATCCAGGTTTCATCCACACGTGCTCTCCCACGAGGCCTATGATTTCTTCATTCTCAGTGGATGGTAAGGAGACAGCTCCCAGAATGAACTGCTCTTGGCTTTGAGTCTCTCGTCCTATGGCAAGATAATCATAAGACCAGTGTGCTAGGAGGAGGTGGGGAAACAGTTTGCTTTCTACTAATTTCTGCAGGCCTCAGGAAAAGGATGCAAGGGTTTTCCCCCAAGTGCTGTAAAGTGGATCATCAGTCCTAAGTCATCAGCCAGTTGGGTTTCAAAGGTCCTGGAGCCCCTGTGTATTTCTCTCTCTTTGCTGACCCATGTGCTCCCATCTGAACCACAGAACCAGAATACTTCTGGGCCTATAATGGAGTTTAATAGACTTGGCTCTATGTTCCAATATGTCCACTAAGGTGGAGGAGGAATAAAGAAAGGGGCCTGGAGGCCCTAAGGGCATCTTTGAGGTAATTGTTAAATTTCAGACCCAGGACAAGTGGCTTAGGTGCCTATTTAACATATCAAATTGGACCTGGCCTCCAGGATCTCCCAGCATCCCTCAGTCCCTACCTGTTACAGCATATGGTTGACACACCCTGTCCTCTACCATGAACTTTCAGGCCCAGCCAGGGGCTAGGCTGCCCTTCCCCTAGAGGCTCTTCCCTATGTAATTCAGACATTTTGGTTACCTACCCCTTCTTTTCCTTTGTACCTCTGGCCTCCTGGCTGCTGTACTTTGCTCCATTCCACTCTCTCCCCTCCCCTCAGCATGTGGTTCAGGGTCATGCCCACTCTGGACTCTCCCAGATGTGTCTGTCTCTGGCTGTGCTCTCCCACATAGCTATAATAAACTTTCTCCTTCACTATACCTAGGACCAGTCATGTTTTCCCCTTCCTTCCTTCCTTCCTTCCTTCCTTCCTTCCTTCCTTCCTTCCTTCCCTCCCTCCCTCCCTCCCTTCCTTCCTTCCTTCCTTCTTTTTTCCCCTCACTACTGGCATGAGTTTTGGATTTAAATAGAGGAGGGACTGAGGCAGGAGACCAGGGGTGTGCATAATCAAACATCCAATCAATGTATCAGTTGGTCTCTGACTTATTTTAAGGAGGTGTTTTGAAGAAGTCCTCCCTTATGGCTGTCATTGCTCAAAGGCACCAAAGGGTCCCTACAGGATCACTCTAGGGTACAGCCTGGCTTCCGTGGATAATTATCCTCATCTTTGGGAGTAGCCACTCTGTCCCATGGTTTTCTGCTGTGCTGGGAATCCAATCTAATCTTGGGGAAAGATTAGGACATTGATTTGTCTCTGTCTCTTTAACCAAAGTAAAAGGAGACAGGGACAAAAAGAAGGCAGAGGTGCCCGCCTTTCATCTTTTAGTTATCTTGAAGGCCCAAGGGAAAAAGACATGGTTGCTTTTTAACAAAAACAACTCCAAGGGACGTTTTAGCCCCGCCTCCTCTGGAGTGCCAGCGGCTTCTTTTGTCACTTTTTTATCTTTAACTCGAAGTGCTTTTTTCTTTCTCAACCCTGGAAGTCCTGACCCCAGAAGTCCCCACCCCGGAAGTCTGACCCTGGCTTCCAACTAGTTCCAGGTGATTCCAAGTAGCGCATTTGTTAGCTCTCCAAGATCCAAACAAAGCAAATTCCTTTCTGTTTCTGCTCCTACTGTGGTTTGGCTGTGAAAGGTTCCCCTGTAGGTTCATGTGTCTGAACACTTGGTCCTCGGCCCATGGTGCTGGCTTGGAGAATTGTGAAATCTTAAGGGAGAGGAGCCCTGCTAAAAAGAGTGTCTCTGGGGTTTTATAGCCTAGCCCACTTCCTGTGCGATGTCTGCTTTCTGGTGGCAGGCACAACGTGACCAGCAACCTCATGTGCCTGCTGCCATGTTTTCTCCCTCCTTGATGGAGTATATGCATCTCCTCTTAAAGTGTGAGTCAAAATAAACCCTTCCTTTCCCAGGTTGCTTCTTGTCAGGTATTTGGTCATAGTGACAAGCTACTAACCCCTTCCTCCTATTGATTCTTCTTTCAATTGTTCTCAGTCTTTGTGACATGCCACATCAAGTCTTTTGTCTTATATCCTTTTAAAAAAATCTTAGTCTTTATTATTGTGTGTGTGCACGGCATGTTTGTGTTTGTACATGCCACAGGGAGCATGTGGAGTCAGAGGGCAACTTTACCAAATTCTCTCCAACCACCTCTTAAAAAAAAAGTATGTGTATGGCTATTTTGCCTACATGTATGTCTGTGTCTCACATGCATGTCTGGTGCATGTAGAGGCCAGAAGAGGGTATCAGATCCCCTGGAAATGGGGCTCCAATTGGTTGTAAACTACCACGTGGGTGCAGGGAATCTGACCAAGGTCCTCTGTAGGGGCAGCCAGTGCTCTAACTGCTGAGCCATCTCTCCAGCCATCTTCCACTTTGTCAGTCTTTGCCCACTGAGACTTCTCCCTGGCCCACTTCCCTTGTTTTCTTCATGTCAATACATAATCAACACTTAGTTCTCTCTCTGTTCTCCTCTGTCTTATGCATTTGTTGTTGTACAAGCTTTCCTGCCCTACCAGTTCCTGGCTCTGAAGGCAGTAGAGCACCAAAGTCCAATCTGGGATTGAAGGTTCCATTCACTGTTTCCCCAGACCAGAACGTCCTTCAGAGCCTAAGTTCTTACCACTGCATTGGCATGTGAGCCTGGGCCAGACCCACGGGCTGCTCTGTAGCCTTGACAGGGGCCATACGGTCTTTTCCCAACTACAAAATGAAAACTTTGTCGAAAGATCCTTCTGAAGCATGTATCCCCTGGGCCCTAAGCAGAGGTGATCAGTATCCCCTATGCTCAACAGTGTATCCTCCTTTATACTTCTAGAAAGCCAGTAAGACATGGGTTCTCATGCTAGTTGCTAAGCTGAAGTTGTCCCTGGCCCATGGAGTACAAGCAATGTTATTTGTTGACTTGTCCCTCATCTACCCATCCATCTATCCTGATTATCATTCTGAGACTACCATGCACACAAATCTGAACATCATTTAACTTCCATACAGAAGCACACATGCATGTCACAGGCACTACACAGACACTGTAAATCACAAAGACACTGATACTCTGTTGCTTTTGGTATGTAATAAATTGTGTTTTTGACTATTTTTTTCTTCTTTTGAAAGTTCTGGGCCTCATTAACCATTTAGTTGCTGTCTAATAAATATATTGAATAAGTGAGCTGATTCCTAGAAACCAATGGGAGGCTGTGTTGGGGTCTGTCTCCCAATTTTAAAGGTATTGGTTACAGATATTTTATAATACTCTACCACACAAAGCATTTTCAGAACAGATGAGCACACACCAGCACAAAAGTGGCCCAGCAGAAGCATGCAGTCCAGGACGCCACAGTACGTCTCTGCTGTGACTGAGCCCTGTGAGCCCCATATGTGGCCATCATAGGGTAACTTTAAGTTAGATGTTCTTCTCATCTTCATGTGGGTTCCAGGGATCTGTGGACTCAGGTCATCAGACTTGTGTAGCAAACACTTTTACTGGGTGAGCCACCTTGCTTCCCTCCTTCCCAAGCTATCCTTTTGTCCGCCATGTCTTTCACAGAATCATGTTCACCTACCTTCAAACCTTGTATGTCCAAAATCAGACGAGAGAAGAGCTGGGTAGATCCTCTCAGTGAAGATAACTTAACATCTTAGATTTCCCCACCCTGAGGTGAGTGCTCCCTCAGCTGCAGAAGCGGCTCAAAGCCAATGACCATGGGACCACAAATGCCTGGTTTCTTTAAAGTCTTTATTGTCCTGAATAGAAAAGGCAGAAGTCCTCTAGGATATAACAGAGTTGGTTTTTTTTTTTTTTAAATGTGGAAACATTATTTTTTTTTTACAAGTGAAAAAATAAATACCTCTTGGAATAAAGGCTTATATGCTAATATGTGCCATAAAAAAGTAGAGTTTTAATATCTGACAAAATGTCTGTGCAAAGAAACAAATGCATAAACACATTACTGCTACATTAAGGCAATATGAAACGTAGACTCAGAAATCTCAGTAAAGTGACAGTGTAGGTTTCTAGCTTTAACTTAGCTAGTATTGCACCCAATGAGGTCGGCTAGGTTTCCTGACACCCTAGAAAACCCCCTAGCTCATTAGCTTCCAAAATGCCCAAGTGGGGGTGACAATTTAGAATATAGAAATGTAATGAAGTAGCCCCACCTCTGGAAGACACCCAGAGGGCAGTACAATGATTACGGAAGCACTGACTTAGAAAAAAACATGAACAAAGGGAAATAAGACATAAGACAAAAAGGAAACGCTATCTAGAAACCTATAAGGCTGTAGAAAATTTGATCTTCAAGCAAGGCGACACCCATGGGTGCAGCTGGAGTGAGTGCTTGGGGAAGTGAAGAACCACTCAGGCATACTGGGTGGCTCTCTGGCTTCCCTCTCTCTCTCTCTCTCTCTCTCTCTCTCTCTCTCTCTCTCTCTCTCTACCTTTTTCCTTCCAAGGAACCTACTCTTGCTTTCCAATCTCCAAAGCCCAGGGAGTGCTCAACTATGCCATGTATGTCTTTTAACCAAACTGATAGCATTTTTATCAGTGAAAGGCATGGGGTATGGAGTGAGGGAAACAGAAGGGCTAGGAAGGAAGTCACCCATGCTGAGTCACCTGCTGGCTCTCAGCCAGACTGGTTCCAACCTGACAGCATTGCTGTCAACCCTTGAGAAGTCACAGGATTGCTTTTTTCAATCTGCCAGCCTTCCAGTTGTTCTTGAACGAGTTATAAAGACAGGCATGACGTGAGGACTATTTCTTTAAGAAAAAAAAATTCCTATTAAAAATGCTCAGCACTCCATGATCATACAAAAAGAAGCAAGGAAATCCTTAAAACACTTACAAAATCCACTGCCTCCAGAAAAGTGAAGGAGACACACGACGTCATTTCCTAAAAGGTGCCCACTGCTGGGCCATGTTTGCCACTTGACTGACGAAGACAATTTTATCTACTTCTTTACTTGATCATTAAAAATAACCCAAAGTCTAAGGAATGTGTCCGTGTCCCAGAGTTCTTCCTGGTGGCCACGGGGCTGTTGCTTCTACTCACGTAAGACGTGCGGTCACATTCTTACTTTTCCTTTCTTCCTTGTTTCTGAAAATATCTCATGGCAGATGGATGTTGAGAGTGAAATAGCTCTTCACAAAATTATTCTTCTTATAGTTTACAATACTGCAGCTTGTGGGGACATGGCTTGTCCAGCGAGTGCAGGACGCATTAGATGACAGTCAGGTTGAGGAGACTGGTGTGAGTGGGCAGGTAGACATGCTGGACATGGTCCACACGCGATCTGCAGACCGGACATGACTGGAAAAGAAGCCACCGCTGGTTAGGATATTTGTGGGCCCTGGGAGTTCAGCTTTGGTGCCCCTTGGCAGTCAGTTTTCTAGATAAGATTCCAGTATGATCCAGTTCTAAGCTTTCAGGTGCTCGGGAACAGGCGTGGATATTTATACTTTATAAGGACTAACAATGAGTATTAGGAAAAGACATTCACTGAAGGAAATTGTATTTCTTGTCAAACTGTGCATTCCTGTGTGTGTGTGTGTGTGTGTGTGTGTGTGCACGAGCACACTCGTCAGTGCGAGAACACACGCCTCACTCAAAGACCAGTGGTCATCCTCATGTGTCAGTTCTCAGAAACTTCAACCTCTTTTTGGAGACAGGGTCTCTCACATGGAGAAGACTGGTTAAGCTAGTCTGGTTGGTATGTGAGCCTTGGGATTCCCGTCTCTAGCTCTCTAACACTAGGATTAAGAATCCCTATGTCTGTTCCAACCCCTGTCCCCCTCCCACACAGCTTTTTAACTAGATAGGTTCCAGGAACTGAACTCAGGTCCCTGTGCCCTGCAACACAGAGCAGAGAGTTTATTGGTTCAGCCATCTTCCCAACCCTTCTGTTAGCATCAGCCTTCCTTCTGCCCAGGCTTCGAGCCACGCTTATAGGAGGGGGTCACTAAACCTCTGGCCACCATGTTGGAGATATATCTGTAGAGAGACCTTGGCTCAACTATCTTGGGGTCAGTATCACTGAGTAGATGCCCTTGTAGCCAGGGGCAACAAGCTTCTGGTGGATTTTTGGCTAGTACACAGCCTTTGTTGGCTGTTAGGGAGATAGGCAACAGGGTCAGAATCTGTGTGCAGGAAAAGAGAAGCCCAGGGCTCTGGAGGGCAGCCCTTCATGGCGTCGCACAGGCTGGGTCCCGAGAAGGCACAGGTGTCTTGAGCTCACCGTTCAATCCCAATACTAGCTCTGTCACTGCAGCTTGTGAGGCCTAGGTGACATGCAAGGCTGGCTTTACATACACCCACAGTGACATTTCAGCAGAAACGTTTGAGAGGTGAAACCAAGTCAACATTTTACTGTACGAGGAAATATAAGGTGCAAGAAGGAAATAGGGGTTGCTTTAATTTTTCGTATGGAAATTAGTTTGGCTTGCTGGTAAGTAACAGCCAATAGAAGAGACCTCTGAAAGTATCAACAATAATAAAAGGAAATTAAGGGGCTGGTGAGATTGCTCAGTGGGTAAGGATGCTTGCCACCACGCCTGACAACCCAAGTTTGATTCCCAGCACCACATGGTGGAAGGAAAGAACTGCCTCCTGCAGATTGTCCCCTGACCTCCACATGTGCACTATGGTGTACACACATGTGTACACACACACACACACACACACACACCTGCGTGCGAATAAATGCAAATATAGAAAAAAAGATAGAAAATATAGAAAAAAAGAATCACAAATACGGTAAATAAGTCACCGATAACAATAATCCTAAAATTTATGATTCTTTAACGTGAATTTTGGCATAAAAAAACACAGATATTCCTAGTAAGTGGTATCATAAATCAGGAGGCAACAAAAATGGAAGAAGCAAACCTGGATTCTAATTCTTGGCTTATGTTCAAGATGCATGAATTCATCAGTCTGAACCTCACATCCAAAACCAAATGGTGGCGAGAGTGTGCTGATCCACTTGTTTCTAAAGGGCACAGTGGTGTAAGTCACTGATCGCAGAGGCCTTTCTAGGTGGGGATGGGCGCTTTCCACTTTGTATCTCACACCTATTAGACCCTGAACGGACCGGAGGGTGAGTGACGCCTTACCTGCAGCTGGGAAGCACAGCTCTCACAGCACACAGTGTGACCACAGGGGCAGAAGGTGGAGTTGATCTCCTCCTCGCAGCACACCATGCACAGCATGGCTTCCTTCAGCTTGCGCAGCTTCTCCTGCAGCACCCGGGTCTGCTGGCAGCTAAGGCCCTCGCAGCTGCTGCAGCTCATGCTGCTGTCGGAGGACTTCAGAGGCGAGCTGGGAGGGCTCTGGTCATTTCTTGAGACAAGGTCCACAACGCCAGCGTTGTACAGAGCCCTCCTGGCATGGTCATAGACCTCTTTGGATGTTCTTTTGATATCGAAGACATATTTCTTACCAAGATTAATGTTTTCATTCAGAAACAGAGATGCCAAGTGGCCCTTCAAGTCACGACTGTACTGCATCATGACGGCGCTGGTGACTGTGTCACACCTGAATGTAAGCCAGAGTGAATATCAGACTTAGTCCTGAAAAGTCTAGGGAGCTTCATGATTTAGACTATCATCAGATGCTGCTATCAATAAAAACAACATATCGACAGACAGTACCTCGTCTCTCTCCTGACTATATTATCCATTAATCAATCTATCTTCTATCTATTATCTACTATCACCCATTCATCCATCTATCCATCATCTATCTGTCTAACATCCATCTATGACCCTATTTATTTGCTTCTTGAGATAATGTACCCCAGGCTGGCCTGAAACTTACGGTCCTCCTGCTTGGCGGGATTACAATTGTATGCCACCATGCCTGGCTTAAAAGACACTCAGTATTGCTGCTGCTGTTGTTTTGTTGAGACAAGATCTGACTATGTAGGTCCTGAAAGTCACTATGAAGAACAGGATGGCTTTTACGTCATAAAGACCCACCTGCTTGAGTGTTGTGATTAAAGGCATACGCCACCATACCCAGCTTTTTCCCCCCTTGAGATAAGGTCTCATGTGACCCAGGCTGGTCTTGAACTCTGCTGCCAAGGGTGACTTGGAACTTCATGGTCCTCCTGCGTCTACCCCCTGAGTGCTACTGGGACTACAGACATGTGCATCATGCTCAGTTCATGTGGCGCCTCATGCATGTTAGGCAAGCACTCCATGGACTGAGCTGCATCCCTCACCAAGACAGTTAATATTCTTTTGTGCATGTCTGAGAGTAACTTTCCATTTTATACACTCAGTAGCTCAGTGACTTTACCCCCATGCCTCTTAGGGGTCTCCAAATACTTTTCAAGGAAGCAGCTGTAAATATGGAGGTGAGACATCCAGTTTCCCTGGCTGTGGGCTGCCACCCAGCAGCTTGTGGGAGCAAAGGGACATTTGTTCTTTGAAGTCATGGCTTTCATGTTAAGCATGGCTACACATTTTCTGTTCTGCTCTGTAGTCTATTTTAACACAAAACATTTGAAGGCTTCCCACCAACTACATTTTTTGGCTCTACTTTTCTTTGAAGTATGAGCCTAATCACAACTCAGCTTGAAAAGTGCCCTCCGGAGTCTACAGCGTTATTTAAAAGTCTTCACCATGGCCAGGTGTAGTGGTTCTTGTAGGCAATCCCAGCAGTTGGGAAGCCAAGGCTAGAGGATTGCAGCTGCCCCTGAAGCCAGCCTGAGGTATGTAGTCAATTCCAGGTGAGCTTTGGACACACAGTGAGATTTGGTCTCAAAAACACCAAGTAAAATTCAATTCAATTTAAAAAGTATCTGGAGTGTATTGGGTATAGAGCTCAGGACAGAGTCTTTCTCAGCAGGGAGAGACCTGTGCTACTGTTCTGGGGAAGGATACAGCATGGGCCGAACAGGTCCAACCCCTGGGGTCATGCTGGGAGGTGGCCAGGAAGGAAATGCGGCGAGAGATAAGCAGGAGACTCTAAGTGAAGCACAGGCTTACGAAATTCTGTGCTGATAAGAGCTCCGCTAGCTTTGCAAATTGAGGTATTCAGAGTAGCTATTCTCTTCTATTCTGTACAAGGCTTGTGGGCTCAAAGCTAGGAGAAATCACAGAAATTTGCCAGCCACCCAAACATACTAAGCTGTGACCTAAGCCAAGGAGACACACGGTGGTACCTGCCTGTAGAATGCGTGCGTTTCGGTGATGGCTCGGTAGAGCCCACTGGCTGCTCTGGTGCTGATCATTTTAAATAGGAGCACGATGCTGTTGCCAGACTCCTTGGTGACGGTCAAGTAGACATTCTTTCCTGACTGGGTGGCCATCTGCACCACAGGATAAGCTATCCTGAAAGGCAGGAGGAGAACAGTGAGCAGGTTCAGAAGGGGGAGCATAGCACGGTGTTGACAGGCCTTAGCAGGCAGCCCAGGACACGGCAGGGAACCAGACACATAGCCTGGGGAGTTCTGTGATGACGCTAACTACTGACGCAGAGCAGGATGAGCAGTTGTGGTGTGGGGACAAGTGCTGGAGTAACCCCATATGTGCATAGTGTGTATGCATGTATGCAGAAGCAGATATGGGTCTTTATGGCTTGAGTACCTTATGAAAGACAATAATTCTGAATGCAATTAATGAATACATTAAAAAAATGAATCCCTTTATTCATAGAGGTTGTCTGGTGAATTTCTGTCCATTTTCTATTTTCAGAAGAAGCAGGTGGCTATCCGTGCCGAGGGTTGTGTGAATGTATGCATGCATGCAGGCATGCCTACATGAATGTCTATGGAGGACTAGGCTTACCTGTTAATGGGGCTGAAGTCCTCTTTGCAGATTGAGATGCCTTCAGGTCCAACCCCGATGAGGAGCTTCTGTCCTTCGCTGTCCCTCACGGCATGCCACTCTATCCCATAGTTCTCCATTGCTGACACAATCTGCAGAACCTGGTACTCTGCAGAGGCCTGGCTGACGCCTTCCAGCTCCTTATGCTTCGCCACAATGCTGTGGGGCACCCAACGGGACACGATGGGACAGATCAGTGTATGCATTCATTCCTTAAAGCTTTGAAAGTTCTCAAGTGAATTACAGGGATATGGTCATTTATAAACCACAAAAGCACCAAATGACATTTTCCTATTTCACTTACTAATCAAATTTACTGTAAAATACTTCTAAGACATGGCTCGGGATCTCCACAGTGGGGCCGGTGAGATTGCTCAGTGGGGAAGGGCGCACGCTCCAAGCTTGAGTTTGACCTCAGGGACACACAAGGTAGAAGGAAAGAGCTCACTCACACCAGCTGTCACACACACACACACACAATTTTAAAAAGATCTCCATGAATATTGAGAATGCATTATTTGGGAATACTGAAAGAATTATGGAAAATCTCTAAACATGCACATAAGACAAACACATAGGCTAGATCCCCTCATATGTTCATCTACATAGACTTCACAAGCTTCCTGATAGGCAAGCACCACAGGGGACTGATTAGATTATTTGCAACTGAAGAAAACATAGCTCTGCATTGTCTGTTGAGGCAAGGATGCCTCGCCTGTGGTCTTTGGTGATCTGGCCTCCCAGTGTAGCCTTCCCTTGAGTGTGGTCTGGATTAAGATCTAAGATTGAGTGCGATTTCTTTCTCGACTCTTCTCTCTTGCTCTTGGATCATTCACGCTGGGTGAACCAGCTACCAAACCATGGAAGCGCCCTGAGGTCAGGTGGCATGAGAAGGAAGCTGGCCAAAAACTCCAAGAGTCGCGTGGGCCCAGAGGCCTCCCTCAGTTGGGCTTTAGGGTGAGTCCGCTCTCTCGGGCTTAGCCTGGCCCCAGCCACAGCTGTGTTCCTGCCTAGGCGTCGTCAGATAATGTCTGCTGTTTGAAGCTGCTGAGTTGGGGTTAAGCTAGCTCGTTCCACAGGAAAAGGTAGCTGAGCCAGCCACCTATGTTAGGCGGCCTGCTGTAAGTCCTGTCTGGACAAAGCAAACACCAATAAGCATGCTAGACTTTTATTGTAGGAGATCTGCATAGTTAAAAGGTCAGGCACTTTTAAGATCTTTGTTATTTGTGGCATTTCACATTAGGGCATTTATCTGTGTGGGCAGGTTTGTGCTGGTAAGTTTCTAAGTAAAAGGCACATGAATCTTCTGAAAACGACAGGATAAACCTGGCAGTGGCCTGGGCTCTGCCTCCCAAACTCCATCAGGACACCATGGGGCCAGTTTCCAGATTCTTATCAAGTGTGAACAAGCATGCTAGCCTCCGGTGGCCTCACCTGTTCAAAGTGGAGCTGGAGAGCTCTTTCTCACACAGGTCCTCATAGCTGTATTGGGCGGTGTTCTGGTTGTAGTCTCCGAATTTGGTCTGGGCCAGGAGAGCGCTGAGTTCCACTGCCTGCTCTGGGGAACACTGGAGGTGGCCTGCCAAGAGGGACTCTTTAATGTGCAAGAAAAAGATATGCCTGCAAGAGAAGGAGAGAATGACTGAGGCCGGGGATAACAGTATCTGAGGCAGCCTGCTGGGCTGGGGTGTGGCTGGAGCATAGAGCACTCACACAGCGTATGCAAGGCCCTGGGTTTTATCCCCAGTGCTGCAGAAAACAACCAAACAAGCTCAACTAGCTTTGCAGTTTCACAATGGAGCACTTTCTTGTTTTAAGCAAAGAGAGCAGGTATAGAGGAATGGCTCAGTGGATGAGGCAGGGGCCTTGCAGCTAGGGTTCAAGACCTCGGCTCTATACCCTGGGCCCTCACAGTGAGTGCAAGGAGACTCCCCACAGCTTTTCTTCTGACTTCTACATGTATGGCATAGCATGCTTCCTCTTCAAATCAGTAAATAAAATGTCAGAAAAATTTAAGTTGTAGAAACTGAGCAAGCCAGCATTATAATGTTTTAAAGGAAATTTTAAAATCAGTTGTTTATTTGTTTGTTTGTTTTTGAGACAGGCTAGCCTCGAACTTGCAGTCCAACTGAGGCTGGTATTCAACTCCAGATCCTCTTGCCTCTGCAGATTATATGCATATACAACTACTATTCTCAGATGGAAAACCTAGTGTAGTAGATTCTGATCTTCAGGGACAGTAAAAAAAAGAATGTCCCTTGATTCCTCAGAATCCTACTTCGATGTCCACCCACCAGAGACATCACCAGCCAGACGCTGTTCAGCATGTTGAAGAGTACGAACAGAGACAATCTCAGGTGTCAACCTCAGAAATATCATATACTGCCTTTGACAGGGTATCTCATGGCCTAGATATAACCTATTAGGCTAGCCTGGTTGGCAAGTGTATGATTGGCATTTTTAAATGGGTGGTAGGGATTGAACTCAGGTCCTTATGCTTGCCAGACAAGCAGTTCTCGCTGAGCCTTCTCTCAGGTCCACTTCTCAAAGCTCTTCAGATCCAGTCTATTCTTGCCATCTGGGTCTCCTTGGTCCTACTCACAGCTTAGTAGTGGCAAGAGTTTTTGTGACTCCGGGCACCTCTCCCCTCCAGAGTCTGCCAGCCCATCTTCCAAGCTGCTTGCTGTCATTGCCTCCACCATCTTTCTGCTCAAAGTCCTTTACAGGGATGCCTGATGGTGGGTGAAAGCCAGGCTTCCCCAGTGGCTGACTCCGGCCACACGTCCTAGAGGGATGGGAGAAGTATCCCTCTACTGGGAAGATCCAGGCCTGCAGCAGCCTGCCCTGATAGCCTTTTCTCCTACCCTTCCACTTGGTCACCTTTTAATCTGCCTTGCATACAGCCCATCTATTTCCTAGTTACGCTTTATAACAAGTTTCAACATCTAGTTTCTTTCCCTAGCTGCCCCTGGGCTGGATTCATTGCCTCTAATATCAGAGACCTCCATAAATCCAAGTAAAGCACCATGCATCTGTGTTTACTTTATAGTCCACCCCCAGGCGTGCTCTATTTGAGCCTACCTTGGTACATGCAACATTCTGCTCTCCATTCACTACAAGGTGTGCATGCCACAGAAATCCCTGGGAAAACTCAGATATTGTTCTTATTGTCCAAAAGCATGAAGAGGTTCTCTGAGTCACCACAGCAGCTAGGCGGCAAACTTTGTCTCTTTGATTACTTGTGGTAGTCTCTCCCGTGTGCTTAAAGGCACAATAATGAATTCCAGCCATCGGTGAGGCTCTGAACCCTGCATAAGCTCGGCTCCTCACTGTCCTGGTTGTCAACTCTGCTTTTGCTGGATGCCTGAGTTTGCCACTCAAGGGGCTAGCATGAGAAAGGTAAGGACAGGACTTAGGACAAGAGAAGTGACAAATGTAAGGGGCTGTGTTGAGAATCTCAAACTACCAGGCTGACAAGAGCCATCTGTCTTTCTAAACTAAGAAACGGTTAGTTCAGTCTTTCTGCATCTTCAGTAATGATAAAGGTTTAAAATGATGAACCATCCTTAAAGGTTTCAAGTCTTTCCATACTCCAAGCCCCCAAGAAGAAACCACTGAAGGATGCATTGTAGCACTCAGAGAACAGACACAGGCTTTATTAAGGCAGACATCTGGTACACTTTAGAGTCTTTTTTCCGTTCTGCTACACTGAGAAAGGGGTTCTGCTGGGGCAAAGGAAGCGCCACAGGCAAAAGCCCTGCTTTTAAAATAACTATACAAATAGCCCATGTGGTAGTCCACACCCTTAACTCTGAAAGCAGAAGCAGGTAGAATTCTATGAGTTCCAGGCTAGCCTGGTAGACATAGTGAGACCCTGTCTTAAAAGAGGGGAAGAAGAAGGGAAAGAAAGAGGAGGAAGAGGAGCAGGAAGAGCAGGAGGAGCAGGAAGAAGACGCAGGTCTAAAATTCTCAAAAATGCTGGTGTTGCTCACAGGGAAAATGGAATCTTAACATACATCTGCCTATTCAAGCAGGGGTGTGTTTTCTGGGTTCTAAAGCCAGAATCTATGCTTATATTCAAGGAGAAACCATGTGCCAAAAGATTTTAAGATTAGCACCACAAGCTGAGCCTTCTCGATTTAATGACTGTGAACGTAAAGGTCTCTTTCAACTTATTTTCCTAGCATAAAGTTTGAAACTGCTTCCTGCTTTATTAAACAGTACAGAGAGCTGCCAACGACGACTTTCAAAATGTATTCAATTTCTTTTTCCAAATTCTCTACGCCTACTTCTGGAGGGACAGCTGCCAAAAGCAAAGCAAAGAAATGGTAACCCAATGTAAACAGGTGGCTGAGAGCCTAGAGCAGTGCCCACCCTTCCCCAGGAGTGTCTGAGAACTGGAACAAAGGCATGGGGGGGTGGGGGGGCACACTGGTGGTCTCTAGCAAGTTGAGGCTGAACTGTGCTCAGCATTATCCAGTAGGCACAGACAATCCTCTTCTCCTCCTCTTCCTCTTCCTCCTTCTCCTCCTCACTGCAGGTCTCTTTCTGCATGATGTAGTTTTCATGGCTTTATGGTCACCTTTCAAGTGAATAACGCGTGGTCTGCGCCCTGCCCCACACTGGGGTCATGGGATGGACATGTCTGATAGCTGTTGGGTTTTGTTTTTGATAGCACACAGTCCTTTGGAAGAAAGCAACGTATCAAAGACTCCAGCCACAGGTGGGCTTCTGGGTCACAGGGTCTAGGCTCCAGGGTAATGGAGCAGGGGTAGCCAACGTCACCAGCTCTGGTGGGCTATCAAGATCTATTAGTGTGTTCTTTCCAAGAGGGAGGATAGTTTCCAACGGGGACTTCAGGGAGGGTTTAGGATTTGTGAGTGGCTTGGAGTTGAGGATTCATTCTCATTAGCTTCCTACCTTAACTATCTGGCTTGTAACTATCTTCCCTGATTTTATCCCCTTATTCTTTCTTTTCCTCTTTTCTTTTCTTAGTGAAAGTGACCAACAGTTGCCAATAATATCAAAACAAGCAGATGTAGTCAAAGAAGTCAGGCCTGTAGAGAATATTTTTTTAAAAGTACATCTCACAAGTGGATAACCTATCTAGTTCCATATCGTATACAACATGGAACCACACACAAAAGTAGGTATTTGAAAAATACCTACTTTGTCTTAAGCAAATGTTTATGAATACAAGCCAATACTATATATTCTTTGCATTCCTAGAGTTACACTTAAAAATTAATTAATTTTTTAAAGTTCTACCCAGTTACTAAGAAAATGGGTATCTTTTAATATATGGATCACATTGTGGGCCCCAGGGTGCATCATTCTAGCTAAGTCAAGTGCTGGCTTTGTAGGCACAAATGAATTCACACATGCTATAGAAAGGATGCGCGGCTGGAGAAATGTTTCAGGGCTTAAGAGCCCTGGCAGTTCTTTCAGAGGACCCAGGTTCAATTCCCAGCACTCACATGGTGGCCAACAACCATTTATAACTCCAGATCTAGGGGATCTGATACCAGCTTATAACATCCATGGGCAGTGTGGATGCCCATGATATATATATATATATATATATATATATATATATATATATATATAT
>JADRCD010223331.1:35708-76776 GCA_019843815.1 Montemys delectorum
AATAAGGTGAAATTTGAGACATCAAATTTTAATTTTGAAAAAGAAGCAACGTCTTTTAAAGTTACAATTACTTATTCACTTATTATATATCTGTGAGTGGGAGCCACAGTGCATTTTTGGAGGTCAAAGGCAACCTATGGGTCAGTTTTCTCCTTCCACCATGATGGCTTCCGAGACTGAACTCAGGCCAGGCTGGTAGCAAGTGTCCTTACCTACTAAGCCATCTTGAATAGCCACAAAGCACACTTTCTTAATATAGTTTAGCTTTGAAATTCTCCACCAATTTCTCTTTTAAAATCCAAGCCTTTACAGGGGCTGGTGAGATGGCTCAGCAGTTAAGAGCACTGATTGCTCTTCAGAAGGTCCTGAGTTCAAATCCCAGCAACCACATGGTGGCTCACAACCATCTGTAATGAGATCTGACGCCCTCTTCTGGTGTGTCTGAAGTCAGCTACAGTGTATAATATATAATAATAAATAAATTTGGGGGGACAGAGCGAGCTGAGCCAACTGGAGCGAGCAGAAGTCCTAAAATTCAATTCTGAACCACCACATGAAGGCTCACAACCATCTGTACAGCTACAGTGTACTCACATAAATAAATAAATTAATTAAAAAAAGGAAATAACAAGAACCATTTATCTGGAAAGTCTGTGATCAGAAGACTCTTGTCTGAAGACTGACAATCTCACAGAAACATCCTCTAGAACTCACAACAGAACTTTCCAGAAGCCAAGTAGAAGGAAGCTCCTGTACAGATCCCTGGGATGCTTTAAGTGAGAATGGCCCCCACAGGCTCCTATGTTTGAATGCTTGGTCCTCAGTTGGAGGAACTGTTTGAGAAGGATTAGGAGGAGATACCTCACTGAGAATAGGCTTTGAGGTTTCAAAAAGTCTATGACATCCCCAGTTAGCCCTCCCTCTCCCTCTCCCTCTCCCTCTTCTCTCCTGTGCCTCTCTCTCTCCCTCCTTCCCCCTCCCCTCCCTCTCTCTGCCTCCTGATTGCAGATCAGCATGGTAAGTTATTAGCTACTGCTCCAGCGCCATGCCTGTCTGCTAAATGCCATGCTCCCTGCTGTGAAGGTCATGGAACTGTGGAATTGTAAGCTCCCAAACTAAATGTTTTCTTTACTAAGTTGCCTTGCTCATGACAACAGAAAGGTAAGGAAAAGGGCCACTGTTGGGCACAGCCTCCCAGTAATCTTGCCAGTTATGCCATCTTGGAGAGCTTTTGAGAACAAATGTAAAATAACTAGACTTGGCCTCATGTTCAAAACATAAGCAGTCAATCTAGCACAACTTTAGAATGGCTAAGTAGTTATTTTCAAAAATATGGTTGCCAATAACTGAACCATAATTCCCCCTGAAGCACATACAGGGAAAGTACTGTCTGGCCAGCCTCTCACCTCAGGCAGACCCCATTACAATCAAGTGTCCCATCTCTGTCCAATGAGTCACTTAACTGCACTGGTTTATTTTAAACCAAACTCTGACTGCCAAGTTATATTTAAAAACGACCAAATGGAAACAGGAATTGCTATGAGAGGTGGGTTTTTTTTTTTTTTTTTTTTTTTTTTTTCTTAAATCTCATAACATTCTCATAAAACAAAATTAGTTCAGGATGGAGCATAGTCCTACATGTAAATGTTAAAACCATACTGGCTTGAGAATTAAACCTAAGACTACCTTTATGGCTAGGGGTAGACAAGGCTTTTCAGAATGTACTGAATAAACTCCAGAAAGGGGAAAAAAGGAATAAACTAGATCTCACCAAAATGAAAACCTCCTAGTCACCAAAGGCATGAGCAGAGCAGGCAAGGCGCAGGGGAAACATATTTATAAAACTCAGATTTTACAATGAACTGGTATCTAGGATACATAAGGAATGTGGACAGCTCAAGAGTAAAGGCAAATGATCAAAATGGAGGACATGGACATTTCACCAAAGGAGACGCAGGAAAGGCCAGGAAGCACATGAAAATCTGACAGACATCATTAATCATCAGAGAAACGCAAATTAAAACCACAACCCTCCACCACCATGTATCCACCAGAAGGCTGGCAGGGCCGTGAGACGCTCAGCTTCCTTACATTCTTTGTGGGAGTGAGAGAACAGAATGGTACAGATGCTGTGGGGGAAAGGTCTGGCAGTAACGAACACAACTAAACAATCCTAGGACCCAGCTATTGTATTCTTGGGTATTTACTCAAGGAAAATAAAAACACATGTGTCTACAAGAAGAAGAAAGAAAGCATGTATTAGAATGTTCATAGCAGCTTTATTCACGGCCAGTGGGTGCTCACCAGCAGGATTGTGGATCAACATGCACTACAGAATACTATCCAGTAGTGGAGAGAAACAAAGCAGGCTGTATTTAGCTCAGAGAACTAACCTAGGTCACTCAAGGCCCCACTCAATCCCCGGCACATACCAAAGCAAAGAGAATAGAAAGCAAAAGAAGTAACAACTAACAAAAGCCCCACACATACACACAAGAGCATGGCATGTATGATGGATAAGAGGCGGCAGACATGAAGCAGGACTTACTGGAAGACTCCCCATGCATCAAGCTATACAGGCACAGCAACGCTAGAGTGGAAACCCATAATGCTGACAGCAGTTAGAGAGTGGGCAGTGTAGGTGGGCAGGCTGCAGAAAGATGAGGGACTTCCTACGACGATGGATGCTGCCTGCTGCCCTTCACCTCGGCAGAGGCGTGGTTTAAACGTGATCCCACAGAATCTCATTAAGAGATATAATTAGGGTTTATATGTTTTATCCTATGTAAATCTTAACTCAAAAGGAAAAAGAAGCATATGTAAGCAGTTTCTACTTAATGGTGAGGTATTTAGGAGGAAGGGCACTTATACGGCACCTGTTTAAAAACGAACAAAAAAGCCAGTTGATGGATGGTTGGGACAATAAATGATTAACTATATAACAAAGTAGGCATATTAAACTTAGTAGTAGGTTCTGGACAAGGCACTATGGGGGTGTTCATGATCGAAGCCCTCAGCTTTCCTCCATGTTTCAAATGCATCACAAGGCTGAGAAAATAACAGCAGGGCTCAGGTTCGGAATGCCAGTGGAGAAGGAGCTATGCCAGACCATTGGGCCTACTTCATGGAGGGCTAACAGATGAGAAACCTGTCAGAGGCAGACGACTATCGGAGAGTTACTAAGTCAGGTCTCTACCTGGGCTTACGGAGAACTTTCTCAAGCCTTGAATGGCACCGCTCTAAAGACGTTCCTCCTTGGGCCCTACAGCAATTTCAATTATATTATGAGGATCGCCACAGGGAGGCTTTCAGCCCCAAGAGAGACAGCAGCCTGTGCCAGGAGAATACTGTAACATGAAAGCACAGAAGGAATGCACTTCTAAAGAAGGTCCTTACCCGTGGCAATAGGTGTCTGTGTGAGCAAGCTGGCGATCTCCAGTCTCTGCACGCACATGCATGGACATGTGCGCCTGTACACTCACACACACACAACACATGCTTCTAACATACTCACACACAAAATGATTATGTGAAAATACCACTTTTAAGAAATGCTCTTTGTGGGGCTGGAGAGATGACTCAGTGGTTAAGAGCATTAAGTGCTCTCCCAAAGGTCCTGACTTCAAATTCCAGCAACCACACGGTGGCTCACAACCAACCATAATGAGATGTGACGCCCTCTTCTGGTGTGTCTAAAGACAGCTACGGTGTATTTACATATAATAATAAATAAATAAATCTTTTAAAAAAAAAGTCATTAAAAAAAAAAATGTTCCTTGTATGGGCCAAAGGTGCTCAGATTCTCAAAATAAACACCACACAGCAGTGCAAACACTTAGATGTGGCAAAGAGAAAAACTTTAAGTAGGATTCAGAAAATCAATGTATAATTTCTTTGGAAATGGTATATATATAATATATATATATATATATATATATATATAGTTTTATTTTCCTGGGTCCTATTTTATATTTTGGAAAATAAAAACAGAGTGCAGGGGAGAGAGAAGGAGACAGGGGAGCATGGGATGGGAGGGAGGCTGATTCTGCTTTACCCCACATATAGGGTAAAGAACTCGAGTGAACCTCTGTGATAGCAACAAGAACCTCCATAACCGACGCACACTGTCGGCAGTGCAGTTTCATGCAGAAGGCACTCATCTTTAATTACACCAAGGTAAATTACATAAGCAACCTTCACCACAAACTAATGTTAAGCAAGTCTTTAAACACGATTTCTAGACCCTGTCTAGGACCAGTCTGGCTGTTCCAGGGTTGGTCTGAAATGACCACATCCTATTTGCTTTGAGTTTGTCTGTGGCTTTGGGCTTCATGAGCTTTCTTTGTTTTTGTTTGGAGATCTTATTTATTTTATTTTATTTTATTTTATTTTATTTTATGTGCATGTCTGGTGCCCTCAGAGGCAGAAAAGGGAGTTGGGTCCCTGGGAACTGAGCTATATATAGGTGGCTGTGAGCATCGTGTGGGTGCTGGGAATCAAATCTGGGTCCTCTGCAAAAGCAGCAGTGCTGTAACCACTGACCTGCCCAGCCCAGCCCAGCCAAGCCTTGTAAATTCTTAATTATTGATTAACAAGATATTTTACACAGTGCACGCTTGCTAAATTCTGAGGATATGGTGCTGATCAATTTGGTTGGCATTTACATTATTGGAGTGACAGGCAAGGAACATAAGTGGCTATAATGTTAGAAGCACATGAAGTTTTATGTACTGGGGCTGTTTTCTGGGGGGGGGGGGGGAATCCAGATGTTGGTTAACTTTAAGTAAACTGAACTGTCCCTAACTGAGACCACAGAACTCTGAAAGTGTGGCCAAGCCAGGAGGAACACAAAGCCCCTGCCAGCAGGGGATGGTATAGTCTCCACTGTGGGGGATGAAATGCACACTTCTCTAATCTCTGGTTTTGAAAACGTTAGCAAAATTCATCCTGAAGAACTGAGAGTCCCTGAAAGGCACGGAGTCTCTACGAAGATGACTATTATTTCAGATTTACTTCCAGAACGCATTAATTTGTTTCGCTTTTCATTTCAATCCACAGCATGGCAAACATCTGCTGAAAATACCTGCTGTCTCCATCTCTAATCCATGCCAGCCGGCTGAGCAAGAGTCTCCTATCCAGGCCCTCCATTCAAGAGCAAATGGGATATTCAGGTAGGGGCTCCAAGTGGAAGGTTAAGCCCAAGGCCAGATTAGCCCAATCTACCAATCTACGATAACATTTGAACCAAGCCAGTGAACCTCTTCAAAAAGATGGCATCTTTCTGGATCCTAGGGCCCCCTGTGGTACCTAGGCCTTCCTGCCTACACCCCTCTTGGCAGCCTGCCTGATCTCCACACTAAGGCTGCTTTGCTATGAGCTTGCCTCAATAAAGCCATCTCTTAAAACTGAATTGTCAAAGCTGTGTTCACTCACGAAACAAACAGATGTATTGTAGAACCACAGCATTTAACATAAATATTTTATGGCAAACAATGGAACATCAAAAAGTTTGTAAACAGGCTGTTGTGTGTGTGTGTGTGTGTGTGTGTGTGTGTGTGTAGTTTTCTTTTTCTTTTCCTTCCCCCCCCTTTTTTTGCTAATATAACATTAAAGAAAAATAGTTTTGTTCTTTAGTACCATGAAGGCAAGACACCCATACACTTAAAATAAATAATTAAAAAATATGAAATTGGACCTAGCACAACTTTTGCTGTTCAATTAAAGGATACAAACACAAAGTAGATATTACTTTATGGCCATACTAAAGCAGACTGACTGGTCATCAACCTTAGATGTTTTCTTAAAAGTTTTATATTAGCTGGGCAGGGGTGACACACATCTTTAATCCCAGCACTTGGGAGGCAGCGGCAGGTGGATTTCTGAGTTTGAGGCTAGCCTGGTCTATAGAGTGAGTTCCAGGACAGCTAGGGCTACACAGAGAAACCCTGTCTCAAAAAACAAAAAACAAACAAACAAAAAAAGTTTTTTATTTTGGATAACTCCACAAAACTGCAAAATTCACCAACATAATAAATGTATGTCAAAATCTTCCCCTGTTCCCTCCCTACCCCACCCCACCCCACCTCCCTTGCTTCTTTATTCAGAAGAGGAGTTTTGGGCAAGTTAGGCAGCCTGTGTTCTCAACTCTCAGTTATGTTTCATTTTGATAAAGGACTTCACTAAGTTCTTAGATTAAACTTGGACCCACACTAAATAACTCAGGGCCTCAAAAATCTTTGTTCGTCTACCTCCCAAGCAGCTGGGATTATAAACCTCCTACCTGGCACAGCTTACACTAACCACTCTATGGGATCTCTTAAAACAAAAGAAAATCAATTTGAAATAACCTAGTTGAGCCAGGAAGGCACGTACTTTGAATGCCATTACATATAAATCCCAAGAGTCAAAGACAACTGAGTCAATAATAGAAAAAACAAGGTAGGAAATTTGATTCAAGTACTAATTCACAAACGTCTCTTTCTTACATGAATAAAGTAGATTTGATCCTAGGTATTGACCTAATTACAGGAGAGCACATTGCAGTAGAAACCACCTCATAGTCGGTCATAAAGCATGAACACATTCCTGGTACAATTTATTTGCTATTATCCTTCTACTACTTAAATGAAATTATCTGCTTCCTCAACTTTTGGCTGATTTCAAAAATAAATTTGTGTCATTAGAATTGGGTTGCACCTGGAAGCCCTGAAATCACCGTAGCATCACAATGTGACTGCTACACACACACACACACACACACACACACACACACACACACAAATGCTATGTCATGTATTTTTCTCATTTACTGATCTGAGGAAGCTTTCACAAACCAGTTCAGTTGGTCTGTCCATCTGTCTGTCTATGGACCAGTGAGATGGCTCAGATGTTTGCTGCTGAGCCTGACAACCGGAGTTCAATCTTCAGGTCCCACACAGTAGGAGAGAACAGACTTCTGAAAGTCGTTCTCTTACCTCCACCCGTATACACACAGACACAGAGTAAATGTTTAAGAAACGAGAGAGCCTCTTGTGGTTAATAGACACAGTTCAGCATCCCTAAGCATGCCATTACATGAATAGTCGTAAGGTATTTTCAGAAACAGTAAAAATTTATTATGCCAGTTTCCTTCATAAACAAAATCTCTCTCAACCTTTAAAAGGCCACAGCAAGGGCAAAGTCGACATTCCAAATCCAAATGAACAGTAGTTTTTAATGTTTCCATCCTTTGTTTAGTAAATAAACAAAAGCCAGTATGTTAAAATCTCTCTCTGAGGAGCCTGCTCCCCATTAGGAGTTGAAATCTACAGGATCGCATTTTTCACATGCGTGGCACATTTCCAAGCCACAGGACTATGGAAAACATCAGTGCTGGGATCCAAAGTTTGCTGTGGTTTTAAAAGCAATCATTTTCCTTTTTTTGACATGCCACTGTAGTCTCTTGCATTTCAGTAATAAATATTAAACATCGCCTTCCTGTTTTGGTTCATCTTTGAGAAAAGTACTATATAGTCAGCTGAGAAGGACGTGTGTGTGTGTGTGTGTGTGTGTGTGTGTGTGTGTGTGTGTTTTGGTCGTTTGAAAAGGAGACCACACCCACAGGCTTCAGTTGTCTACCATGGCTGGTGGCCCTTAGTTTAACAAGGAGGAAAAAAAAAAAAAAACCCAATGTTCAACAATCATTTTTAGTATATCTGTAGGCTGAAATTCAGTTTACAGTGGCCCTATAAGAGTTCTTTTATTAAGATTTTGTGAAACTTAAAAAAAGTTTTAAAATCTGCAGGAGGCCAGACAGAACACTCCTGCTACACACTGTAATCTGATACTAGGCTGAAGATTGACCAAGTTTAAGTAACCCAAGAGGAACTGTTTCCTGCTTTCTGTTAGAACAGTCTACAGTGACCTGTAGTAACACGGCAGAGGCGGGGTTACTAGCGGGCATTAGACGAAGCTGTCAGGAAGTCGCTGTCGGTTTTCTTTTTGTTTGTAAGAAGTCAACCCTGCTCTCCCACTAATATTATCCAGACCAGAAAACAAAACAAAACAAAAACAAAACAAAAAAAAGCTTTGAAAAACCCACCCAGGCTAACTGTGCTCTGAAAAACGAATTTGAGTTTTTCCTGAACTTCCTCTGCACCAAGTCAAATTTGCCAGGGAACATCTCCAGGAGTTCACGATAAGCTACCACTAAATGGAATCAGAGGTGTACTTGACATTGGTTTGTTTCGGCCTCGATTTACCTTGTCTGCTCCTGTAGGATGAGATGCGGCTCCACAAAGAACTTGACCCTCAGTTTAAGCCGGTAAGGTGCCAGCCCATCCATCTGCTGTGAGATCCGGTTTCTCAGATTCAGCCATAAGCTTTCACCTTTGCTACCCGTGAACTGCAGCCCAAAATAATCAACTTCTATGATTCCCAAACGCCTGCACACCTAAAAACAAAACCAAAGGTATGGGATATGAGCAATGCAAACGCCAGGGCGCCATCCGAGGGAAGGACTGGCACCTACTTTTCCAAAGTTCTACCTTGTTGCAAATGCCAGTTGGTAGACTGGAAAAACAAGGTTTTAAGGAAACAGTGACGCCAAAGTGCAGCCCTCCAACGGAGGCTTGACCTTGCTTGACTATTTCTAGGGTCTGACCAATTGCACAGGGAAAGGAGTCCCCCAGAAACAGACTTCCCAAACAGCTGAGGAAGAAGAACCTACAGGGTATTTTATTTCTTATTCCAATCGCTGGAATTCCCTCCACCAAGCACCATCTGCACAGCTGATTTGGCGGCTTACTATCTGGACAGTTTTAACCATCTGGATTCCAAAAACCACACACGCATGGAGGAAGTAAGCCACAAGTGTCAGCAGCTGAGCTTTACAGCGCCTTTCCAAACAGCTCAGGTCTACAGGTCTCGAAGGCACAGTGTTTCAAGGGGTCAAATGGGTCTGCCAATATCCATTATGCACACACCGTTAAGAGCCTTAGTCACCCTTAAGAAAATACACGAGTAAAAGACCCCAAGCAGGAGACTGCCTGCAGAACCGTGCCCCCCGCAAATTACTCAGAATACTCTAGATCCCTAGCAAGCCTGGAGTGTCAGATGAACAGTCCTTCTGAGAAGCAGCTTGAGACATGGGCCCACCTGGTCGGCTAGGGAACCCCGGGGCCAGCGACCGTTCACAGCCACCCCATCCCGGGACGCGGGTGGCGCTGCCGGGCTTTGCAAGGGCTCTACAGAGGCATCACATACACACACACACACCTGAGGCAGGTGTGCCTGGCCACCTTCTTTAGAGAAAAGTGCCAGGCTAGCGGACAGAGTGGAGGTTCCCGGCAGTGCCCTGGTCTTCCAGGCCCCGGATCCCCCACCGTAAGCGTCCTCTATGCTCCCCCCCCACACACACACACACCCCACGCTCGCGAGGAAGAGGAGGCTGGAGCCTGGCGTCCCGGGAGCGCTCCACGGGCCGCTGCTGCAACGTCGCCCGGCTCCCGAGGAGTATACCCGAGCCCCGAGGCTTCCCGGGGTCAAGCAGGGATCCCCTTTCCGATCACTGCCCTCACCTGGTTGAGACAGTCCTCGCCGTTGGCTTTTGCCTCCACCTCCACCTCCATCAGCACCGCGTCCGGCCTCGTCACATAGCACAGCATGGCTGGGGCCGCCGCCACCGCCGCCACGGCCGCTTCTTCTCGGGTGTGCGCCGGGGCTGTCGCCTCACCGCAATTGCTGCAAGTCGGCTCCGGGCTCCGCGAGGAAGGTGCAGCCGTGAGGCCACCCGCCCTGCACCCCACGCAGCCTCCACTCGCGTCCCCGCCACCCCCACGACAGCCAGTTCCCGGGAGCTACACGGCCGCGCCGCTCCGACAGCCCCACTGCCTGCGCCGCTACAGGCACGCGTCTTTTATAGAGGCCCCGCCCCTCCGACTCCGGCCTCCGCCAATCACAGCGTGCTTGCCCCTCCTCCCCAGCTCCGACAGCCAATAGTCAGTCTCGATAGACTGAAGCCCCGCCTCCTGGCACCGCCTGTGGGGCTGCGGGAGGTGGGAGCCCATCCTCTCCCCAACCCCGGGTACCGTCGCGGCCTCTGCCACTGGGCGACGCTCCTCCCAACCCGCTGTCGCCAGCAGCTCCAGGGGACGCCTTTCTGTCCCGGTTTGAGAGAACTGTGATCAAACGCTCCTGCGACGCCACGGTTCTCAGGACTCCTGCGTGGGGTCACTGTAATAACGAGGTGGCTTGAGCGAAGAAGCCACTGAGCCTAAAGTTAAGGCTCTTCCGCTGGGATTTGCCACCGTGGGTTGTCAAAAGAACAATCTGAGTAGAAAAGTTTTTGCAGTTGACCCATTAATAAGCCGGTAACTTGATCCAAGCACTATTCTTACATTAACGCGTGCCGAGAGTTTCTATGGGTGAGTTCTGCTACATTGAAACACCTTACCAAGTTATGTTACCCAGCTTATCTCTGATCGAATTCGTTCACTATACATCTGATTGATACACTCCCTGTCCTTTCTCTCAGACAGCCAGATGTTACCCCATCTTAAAAGTAACAGGCTCATTTCAGGACCTAGCAAGAGGAGAATCTCAATACAAGAGATTAGTAGTTAAAGGCGTACAGTCTTCATATTTTTGCTACCTGTTTCTCTTGGCCTATACTGTACTTTTTGGTTTCTAAGATAAGCCAGGAGATGTGGGTTTCAGCCTTGGATCCTTGGGAAACTTCCATCTCTCTAAAGCTCAATGTCCTCACAGTAGAATGGAGACTAGCTAAATTTTTGGACTGTCCCCCCCAGGCCCGCCAAGCATCGCTGTGAAGCAATCTAGCCATCCCTGCCTGCCAATGACCCTATCTCTGTCCTGTTTGCTGTACACTTAAGACAAAGTCTTGCTATATAGCTCAAGCTGGCAGTGCACCTTGTACATTTACTTCTGACGAAGGACTGGAATCTTAACAGAGCCCTCGAGGAGAGAGCCATGCAAGCTCACAGCTTTGTGTCTCATGAACACACGTTACAGTTCCCGCACTGCAGAACCAGTGTATGCTTGCATTCATTCGCTCTGTCTACTGCTCATTCCTTTCCTTCCCGGCAGCAGATCTGGCATGTGTATCTGAGAGATAACATTTAGATTACTGTTATCTAATCTGTGGCGCATCCCTGGAAAATTAAGCACCAAGAGAGGAGGCAAGATGGAAATTGGTTATATTGCTTAATATTTTTTGAAAGGCCAAAACTTAACCAGCTTAAACAAGGAGGAATTTAGGGGACAGATTTGGGGGGATTCCTAGAAACTGGGAGTAGAACTGAGCTGAGGAAGAACAAAAATAAACAAAATAAACAAAAACAAGACAAGAAACTAAAACAGAAACATTTCTATTTTTGTGGAGCAACTATCTTTAAAACTATCTTACTTTGGGTTTTCACAGGGATTTTTTTTTAAATGGCTTTTTTCATAGAAGTCATTCTATATTTATATTTTTAATGTGAGCAGCTAAATAATTTGTAGAAGCAAAGGAAATGTCAGGCTTAAATTTTTTTTAATTAAGAAAAATTTAACAACCATCAGTTATTTACAAACCAGTTGAATGGTTAAGATTGACATGGGCATTTCTCTAAGCCATATTCACTGAGTTCCTTCTGTGGATCCTCAGTGAAGAGTTAATCATTTTAAAACCAAGTATCTCCAGATAAGGCAGAGAAAGGGTTCTGTGGGTAAAGGCACCTGCCACCAAGCCTGATCCCATGACCCATAGAGTGGAAGGAGAGAAGCAACACCCACAGGTTGTCCTCTGACCTCTACATAAACACTAAGATATAAAAACTAAAAATAAGGCACTACCAGTTACTACTGAAAAAAAGAAGTAGTTTTAACAAAAGAGATCAAGGGCTGGGATTGTAACTCAGTTGATAAAGTGCTTGCTTAGTATGGACTTAACTCCGACACCACCAACTGGCCCTGGTGGCAACAGTGTGCCACCACTGTGTGTAATGGCAACAGTGTGACACCAGGCCAGCAATCCCAGCAGCACCTGCAGGGTAGAGGTAGAAGCATAAGAAACTTGAGATCATTGTAGATTAACTAGGGAGTTTGAGGACAGCCTTAGCTAAAGACTAGACCTCAAATTAATTAAATGAAAATAAATTTAAATAAATAAAAATTAAGTAATTAATAAACTAAATAATTAAAACTATGAGCTGAGTGTTGTGGCACCCATGCACACATGCCTGGAATCCCAGCACTTGGGAGGCCTCTGAGGTAAGTAGATCATGGGTTTGAGGCCAGCCTGGACTACACAGTAGGACTCTGTCTTAAACAAACAAACAAACAAACAAGTGTTTAAAGAGCTTGCTAATGGTGTGTGCTCTTAGTATGAGTGGTGGGAGGAGAAGAAAGGAGGATCCTAGGGGCTCATTGGCCAGATACGCTAGCCAATCCGTGAGCACCAGGTTTATTAAGAGACTCTGCTTTTCAAAAAATAAAACTGAAAAATTCAAAAAGGTGAAGAGTGTTATTGGCATCTAATGTTAACCCCTGGTCTCCACATGCATGTGAGCAAACACACATAAAACACAGACAAGCATAAACAACCAAACAAGCAAACAACTCCTCCCCCACCCCACCCCCCAAAAGTTAAAAACAGGAGGCACGGTAAAGGGAAAGAAAAGGATCCAGGTTTCTCCTGGTGCTCGTGGAGGAGGCGGCGGCTATGCAGCTATGCAGCTGTCTCTTCCCTGTGATAAGACAGAGACTAGTTAAGCGATGGGAAGATTTCGTGAGAAAGCACATTATGTTTAAAAGACTCCGTTAGGGAATAGAAAACCCACCTCAGAATTGCTTCTTAGAAGACTCCACCATCTGCTAAAGCTACAGAGCGTCTGGAGCCAGTTTCAAGCCCCAGCTGAGTCTAGCTCCAAAATAAGAGACTCAGAATATCCAGGTCCGGAGGTTGAGAAGTGAGTCGGATTGAGTCGGGATTGAAGCCAGGGAAGACATTCTTGTTGTCTGCTTTCCTGTACTCTCAAGTAGGGCATGATGCTCCTGCCTGGAATTCCCAGCACCCAGGAGTCTGAGGCAGGGAGGCTGTCATAAACTTGAGGTCAATCTGGACTGCAATTGAGTTCTGTCCAGCTTGGGCTACAGAGAGTGAGACCCTGCTCACCCCCAACCCCCCCCCACCTCCGCCCCGAATCAAAAGAATAAAGCTTTATACTTAGTTGGCACAGTAAAAATACGGCCTGCATGAATGTAGATTACTAAAAGTGAAAACAAAACCAAAAAACTGTATCAAAGTGGCAAAATTAATGAACTCAGTACATGTCTTAATTAGGGTTTTATTGCTGTGAACATCCACCATGACCAAGGCTAGTCTTATAAAGGACACATTTAATTGGGGCTGGCTGACAGGTTCAGAGGTTCAGTCCATTATCATCAAAGGCAGGAGCATGGCAGCATCCAGGCAGGCATGGTACAGGAGGAGCTGAGAGTTCTACATCTTCATCTGAAGGCTGCTAGTGGAAGGCTGACTTCCAGGCAGCTAGGATGAGGGTCTTAAAGCCCATACCCACAGTGACACACTTACTCCAACAAGGCCACACCTCCACTCATGCCACTCCCTGGGCCAAGGATATTCAAACCATGACACTACGGTTCTGGCTGCTGCAATGGACCCAAACATATGTTTTTCTGCTCTGTCTCATATGCCAGGTTGCAAGAGCCATACATGCAATGCATGTAATGTATGCCCATAGGAATTCTCCTGACTGAGCATGTGGTCTGCTCGACGTTGCTGGAGATTTTTGCTCATTATATCATTATATCCTAATCATTGCATACAGGACTGCAGAAGCTCTGCACTGGGCCCCACGTGAGACCCTTGGGAAAAGTGGCCAGATCACTTGCCCTACCTGCCTCTTCCTCTTCCCCATTTATTTGTAAGAGCATCGCCTGAGGAACAGTTATCTACTGCCTGAAGAGCTGCCCTTCTGCCTTCACACATTATTCGAGCTAATTATTCACGTACGTAACGCTTCATCAGGCATAAGTGTGTTAGAACAAGTTGAGTGAGCTGAAATCTCTAACTTGAAATATTAGCCTCACGAAACTCAGTCGTTTAATTTGATCCGTGCCTACCATCAAAGCACAGCACTGCATTTCCAGAACCAGCTGGTTAAAAGGGGGAAAGAGACAGAGGAAGAATTCCTGTATTAAATAAAAACTGAGCCATCTGAAGCGGCATTGTCTTAATTGGATAGCCGTTTAAATGATTTTTCCCTTCATTCTAGTTACTAGGATAGTTACTTCAAGTGACGGGTTACTTGAAAGAGAACAGTGCACAGAGGAAAATGAAGTGAATGCCATTTTATCAGGATTCTCTGCTTAGAACTGATGGGATGATGTTTCTGTCTGCATACACTATGCTCTAAATAGTCACTGTGGGGCCAGTGAGATGGCTCAGTATAGGTAAGGGGCTTGTTGCTAGGTCTGATAACTTGAGTTCAATCCCTGGGACCTACATGGCAGAAAGAGAGAACTGACTGCTGAAAGTTGTCCTCTGACCGTCTCCTGTGTGACGTGGTGAGTGTAACACCACACACACACATAAAGAGAGAGAAAGAGACAGACAGACAGCTGGGCGGTGGTGGTACACACCTTTAATCCCAGCGCTTGGGAGGCAGAGGCAGGCAGATTTCTGAGTTCGAGGCCAGCCTGGTCTACAGAGTGAGTTCCAGGACAGCCAGGGCTACACAGAGAAATCCTGTCTTGAAAAACAAAACAACAAAAAACAAAAAACAAAACAAGAAAAAAAGGACAGACATACAGAAAAAATAAAAAGTAAATATTGATTGTGGCATAAGCAAATGATACATAGCAATTTGTAAAATGCAAACATATCAAGATATTGAGATGAACTCGAGATGTTCAATTCCAAATCTAAATGTAATCTTTTGAATATTAGAAAAACCATAACAAGAAAGAATAAACACACACACATCAGCTATTATGGTTATTTTTTTTAATACTTATTATTATTATTATTATTATTATTATTATTATTATTATTTTTGGTTTTTTGAGACAGGGTTTTTCTGTATAGCCCTGTCCTGTCCTGTAATTATTTGTGTGTGTGTGTGTGTGTGTGTGTGTGTGTAAGTATATGGTTGCAAGTGCTCTCAGAAGCCAGAAGAGGGTGCCAGATGCTCTGGATCTGCAGTTACTGTGCTTGTAAACCACCTAATGTGGGTGCTGGGAACTGAATTGGGGTCCTCTGCAAAAGTAATCCATGCTTTTCATGGCTAAGCCATCCCTCTAGCCCTTCTTTCTTCTTCTTGTTCTTCTTCTTCCTCCTCCTCCTCCTCCTCCTCCTCCTCCTCCTCCTCCTCCTCCTCCTCCTCTTCTTCTTCTTCTTCTTCTTCTTCTTCTTCTTCTTCTTCTTCTTCTTAAAAATCAAATACCACCTTTTCTTCTATTTGTGCCCTGACAATTAAAATCCCCTGAAAGGCCACATTTGTGATCTCCTTCAAGTTTGGAATGTGTCATTCAGCTGAGTGATACGTATAGCTTCAAGATACTGCTTGATTCACCACATTTTATTGAGCAACAATATTTCAGTGCACTTTGTGAGGCTTTCACAGACTATTTGAGGCTCGGTAGCTTATAAAGCATAGAAGATTATTCGGCTAGTGATTCTGGTGGTTGGAGGGTCTAAAGTGTATCTTGCCAATATCCTGACGAGGGCTCTCTGGCTGCACAGTGTGGTCAAGAAAGAGAAGGAGAAATGAAATGGGACATTTTGTATTTAAAAAAAATTCCTAAGTTTTCCTTTCCCAGCTCCTGAAATGACAACTTTGAGACTAATTAGTTATTATTAAATGACTGGACTGTAAGTTTCAGCTTATTTCCTGACTAGCTCTTAACCTATCTAACCATTTAAACTGTTCTATGCCTACCACTTGTTTAGTGACCTCTCCTCCAGTCCCAGACAGCTTCTTCCTTCTCAGAGTCTCTTCAAAGTCTCTGACATCATCTGCCTGTTGGTTTACTCTGTCTCCTGAGTCTGTCTCCCATGTCTGTCTCCCATTTCATTTCCCATGAATCTCTCTTGGGCTTTCATTTATTTCTTACTATTTCCCAGAATCCTCTCTCTTCCTGCGGGTGTCCCATCTCCTATTTCTTGATTCATTTCATTGGCCATCAGCTTTTTTATTGATGGGTGATGGTTATAAGAGATTTTCTCTGCACAATTGTGCAAGAGAATGACACATAGTAGCAGCCAAACTCAGTTTATAATAATCCATTCTCAAGGCAATGGATCCAATCCTACAAGACCTGTGTCATCCCTCTGAAGATGGTGCCTTCAAGACATAACCACCTTCCAATAGATTGTGCTGCTAAAAGTTCTACAAATTCAAACCACCATGGAGAACAAACTTCAGTCAAACAACAGCAGATTCGCGCCTTGTTACATTTGGTTAGCCCTTTGTCTTTGGTAAAAACAGCCAAGTAGCTAATTGGTCTTTTATGTACATAGAGTAAGTGAAAACTGGCTTCAGGACCCTGATGAGTTTTAAAGTAAATAGAAATCTGAAGGTTAAGGCCAGAATGTAGAAGGAACTCCAAGAGAGTCTGTCTCTCCCTCCCTTCCTCATCCTGTTCCTCCCTTCCTTCCTGTCTCTCTCCTTTCTGTTTTTTGTTGTTGACAGTCTCCTGTGGTCCCAGGCTGTCTTGAACTAGCTATGTAGCTGAACATGACCTCCAAATTCCTGATCTTTCTGCCTCCACCTCTCAAGTGCTGAAATTACAAGTGCGGGCCTTCATGGCCAGCAACCTAGAGCATAATTCTAGAGCAAGATGAGAAGCCCAACTAACAAACTCAGGAGTGTTTACCTTTTCTTTCTCATCTTGGATGATCTGGTTTTTAATTTTGTTCCCCTGGAAGGCAGCAAATTTGTACACATGTATTCTCAGTTTTTATCTTACCACATTTCTTATCTAGTGGCAAGTTCAAATATATATTACTGTCTTTGGGGGGAGAAAAGACTATTAATAACTCATCAACTGGATTAGATATATACAAGGAAGACAAATATCAAATCTGTTTAGCTTGGAGCCTGAATTAGATGGAAGGTCTTGTAATATGAAGCTATAATTAGCTGAACTGTAAACAATTAGGACAAATACTTACTCATGAAAAACAAGATGACAGTTGGATCACTATCAGTCTTCTTGTCACAAGGAAAGATACTTAGATTTATCACTGACAGATTGCTTCGGGCAGTTTTTAGATTTGAGGCTCATGGTCTATATAAATTAAGCAAGTCAACATTTCTGGGTACTTTGAAGAATAATAAAATCCTTCTCCCAGTTTTTAGTTCCACTTTTGACAACAAGAAGTCTTTTTTCAGATTATAGTTGTTTTTAACCAGCTTTAAATGTTTTTTTTTTTAAAGATCTCATCAAGCTGCGAACGTTTCCTTGAAAAACTGCAAGTCTAAATTGGTGTACACAGGCAAAATATAGAAAGAAAACTCGGGCAAGATACTGAGCAAATGGACTATGCTGAGACCATGGTCCCCTCTAAACTCTGCTCACAGGTGTTGTGTTGTGTTGTGTTGTGGGTCCTGTTTGTCAGCTCTCTTAAGGGACATTCAGTTCTCTTCTGGGACAGATCTTATTGGAGGATGACTGGCAGGATTTGCCACTCCCTGTGTTATATTACGAGATCAATTAGATCACCCCATAAAAATGGACAATTATATTTTCCCGTTAGAGATTTTGCATATTTCATTAAAATTAAAACATACATTATCAATACTTTAAAAGGGATGCTAAATTATATATTTCAAAAGTAGTTATATACCCAAAAGAAACATAGATCATTAACTAGGAGATTGCTTGTAAGAGAACAACAAAGAGTGAGACTGAATGCTTTGCCTGAAGTTTGAAACTCTTGTATCAAGTTTGAAGAAGAGGACTTTATAAGTTACTCTTTCTTTAAGATGAATGCTTTTCCAAATTATCACAGCTAATGAACCAAATTCTTACCCTCACCCAATGTCTGTGCCACCCTCCAAGCAGAACCATTGTTCATTGAAACAGTTGGTGAATGACTTTATGGATAGACCATCTTAATACCTACACCATTTCTTAAATAAATGTAACCTGTTCTCTGTGGGCTGAGAATAAAGTCACTCACTCAAGTCAAATAGCTTTGACCATAGCAGGAAGTCTGTATCCAAAAATCGTGCCTACAATTCATTTCTTGGTGCAGCAGAACTATCAACTCTCAGCTTAGCTACGATGGAGGTAAAATCCTTTGGTGATGTGAGGGTCATTGAAGTATAGCCTTATTACAATGAAATCCAATGTCTAAAAATTGTTCTTCTTTTGGGCTTGTACCACAGTAAGAGTCAAGATTTTAAACTCTACTAAATACAAAACAAACAAAAAGGCTTTATATATTTATGTTCATTTAGGAAAATACCAGTAGTGGTGTATTATTTTGAAGTATACAGTTAATATGTTTGGAGTTATTTAAAATTTATATTGAGAACAATGTATTTTCACTATTGCTGTAGATGAGCATCTACTTAAGACTGTTAAATTGGTTCTTTTATATCAAACAACTTTTATAATACTTATTTGTATTGTTATAATATTTCATACATTTTAAGGAATATGACAAAAAAGATATTGTAGGTATTGAAGGAGGGTCTATGGGAGGAGTGGGGGTACAAAAGGGAAACAAGAATGTGATTTAATTCTATTTACTTAAAATATGTTTTTAAATGTTAACAAATTCAGATAAATTGAAATCATGTAACTTTTCTCATCATAATGCAATAAAAGTTTAGAAAAAAAAAGGGATGCTAAATATTTGCTTATATCCCAAAGTAACCTTAAATAGTAACACTAAAAAAGCTGTCCTGTAGTGTTTACTTTTATTTTTTGGTTTTTAAATTTTGTATGTTTATGTATACCTGTGTGTACATATACCTGAGAGAGAGAGTATGTGTGTGTGTATGTGAGTATGTGTGTGCATGTCTGTGAGTATGTGTATTTGTGGGTATGTGTGTGTGAGTATATGCGTTTAAGTGTATGTGTGAGTGTCTATATGTTTATCTGTGTGTGTATGAGTATGTATGTGCGTGTCTATGTGAGTATATGTATGTGTATATATGTGTGTAAGTGTATGTGTGTCTATATGTTTGTCTCTGAATATGTGTGTGTGCATGTCTATGTGAATATGTTTGTGTGTATAAGTATATGTGTATAAGTGTATGTGTGAGTGTATTATATTTGTCTGTGTGTGTGAGCCTGCATGTGTGTGTGTGGGTGCAGGCCAGAGGTCACCCTTAGGTGTCATTCCTGAGACACAGCCCACCTTGTATTTTGAGAGTCTCTCTCTTTTACCTGGAGCTTGGCGATTTGATTAGGCTGGCTGGCCACAGACCCAGAGTCCACCCATCTCTGTTTCCCAGTGCTGATGCTACAAGGGCATGACATCATATTTGAATTTTTTTCCCCTGAGGATGCTAGGGGATCAAACTCAGGTCTTCATGTTTGAGCAGCAAGCGCTTTATTCACAAGCCATTCCAAGAGCCTTAATTTTTACATATTTGTGACAGAGTTTCACTATGTAGCTTTGATCTGGCCTGGAATTCACAGCGACTTTCCAGCTTCTGTAGCAAAGTGCTGGGATTAAAGGCATTCGCTACTATACCTGTGTGTACTGCCTCGTTTTATGTCAACTTGACACAAGCTTATAGGATATTTTCTTTATTAGTAATTGGTGGATGAAGACACGGTCCATTGTAAGTGTCGTCATCCCGGGCTCATGCTCCTGAGTTTTATAAGACAGCAGGCTGAGCAAGCCATGAGGAGCAAGCCCATACAGAGCACCCCCTTCCTCAAGCCATGACTTCTGCATCAGCTGCTGCCTCCAGGTTCCTGCCCTCTTTTGAGTTCCTGTCCTGACTTCCCTCTGTGATGAACAGTGCCAAACAGACCCTTTCCTGCCCAAGCTGCTTTTGGTCCTGGTGTTCAGTCACAGTAATAGTGACCCTAAGACACTGGATCTAAGGATTGCTATGTTTTGCGGTGCTTTAGGGCTGAACCCAGGGCATCACACGTTTTCAAGAGTTCTATCAGTGAAATAAATGTCAAACCTCCATTATTAATTTTTAAAGCAACATGGAAAACAATATCCCAAAGAATTATGTAGTTTCGCATTGGTAATCTCAAGCACAAACACTTTATCATGTTGACTTTCCTTTTTTTTTTTTCTGAAATGTCTAGATTTTAGGCATGATGTCACCTTTGACCCTAAATGTTTCAAGGGTAGTATTAATTTATAAATCTAAAAGTAAGATGTTTTCTATAGAATCTTAAATAATTAGCATAATCAGGAATTAACATTGATATATTTGTTTATATTTTAGTTATTCATTTTCTGCCAAGGGGTTCATTAATGTCTTCTATTGCAAAAGGAAAAAAACCAAAAACCAAAAAGCACCACCATTATTGAATACTATGTTCAGGTTTCTTCGACAGCCCGTAACCTGGGACAGTTCATCCGGTCTTCGTTTTTGTGGCCTTGGCATTTGAAGAGTTCATTTCTGTGGACTATCTCTGAATTGTACAATTATCATCTTAAGCAAAGACAGATACAACCGTGTAACACGTCCATTCAACCAAAGTAAACAAACAATGCAAACAGGTTGATTAAAAGAGAGGCAAACCTCCTCCAGTGGGAGTGACCTACTTGTAATGTGTTCCTAAGCAGACACGGTGTCAAAGCCCCTTCTGAATGCCCATGTTCATACCCACGCACTGGAGAAGCTCTCAGCCTTGGTCAGAGAAGCTCCCGTTTGCCGTGTGCAAAGGTTAACGTGGGGATTTCTAATTGGTCAAAGCGCGGAGCGTAAGTAACTGGCGAGGCTCAGCCCTGAATGGAACATCTTGCTCACCCCCTCAAAGGCTCAGAGGACACTGAATTTAGGCGAAAGAATTTAAGAACTGGAGGATATGGGACAGCTGTGACGCTCTCCTGAATGGGACAGCGCAGTTACACAGGTGAGCAAACAACAGCATTGGCTACCTGCACAAGACCGCTCCCATCAACTTCCCATCACAGAGAAGGGCCCCAGAGACCCTGTGCCTTCTTGAGAAACCATAGGCAGTTAATGGTTGTTGGAAGAGGGGAAGCCATCTTCCTCAGTAGTGTAGCCACTGGAAAATTACCCTTGTTGAAGAAAATAATCTCCTCTCAAACTCGTGCTAAAGCAAGCAATACTAATTAAATACAGCTACGGCGGGATGGGGTTGGGGAGGGAGACATTAAAGTAGGAAGGAGATTGATGCAAAGAAGGCCTTTAATAGGAGGGGGAGGGGACAGCGCAGGACAATAGGGAAGCGTCAAACTATATTGTATCTGTATGAGACTGTAAAAGAAGAAATACAAACTTTAAAAAGAGGTCTTTTTTTTTTTGAGGTTCCTCATAAGTCTTTTGCTGTTTTGGGAGGTGCAAAGGAAGTCAATGGTCATATATGCGCCTTTCCTAGCTGGAACTGTATTCTGAGGTCATACGGAGAAGAGCACTGGTGCCTTTAGCTGCAGTGCCATCTCCCCCTTCCCATTATGGCCCAGTGATCCGGACAGAGAGTCGATTTGCTGGGGCTGGCCGTTCCTTTCCCGCTGAGCCTTCTTCCTTCCTGTTGCAAGTTTTTAAAGCTACATGTCATTGGTGGATGCAACTCAAACCAGGGAATTTACTCATTGTCACTCCCTTCCTCGTTCCCTAGAACCCATCAATCCCTCTAACCTGCTTCTCTATTTCCTATTATCATCACAGCCCCCCCGCACACACACACACACGCAGCTTTTAAAACGATGGGTTGTGTCCCCCACTGAGGGCCTCATAACTGAGTATGGGAGCTGTGAAAATATTTGGCAGGAGTAAAAGTTGATGAATGTACAGCAAACAAAAAATAATGCAAACTCCGAAGCACAGAGAATCCAAGGGAGTTCCGGAAGTGCAGTCCTCGGTTCCTGTATTATTTATTTCTCTGTTGCTGTGATAAAAAATAAGACAGAGATGAATCATGGAAGGATGGGTCTCTCATGACCATGGAGGTGTGGCAGGGATCAGTGGCTGGAATGGGAGGCTGAGAGCTCACATCTTTATTTTTTTATCTTTTTAAAGGTTTATTTATTTATTTTATGTGTATGAGTACACTGTAGCTGTACAGATGGCCATGAGCCATCATGTGGTTGCTGGGAATTGAACTCAGGACGGCCCTGCTCGCTCTGGCTCGCTCCGGGCTCCAGCGTAATACGCTGTAGCTGTCTTCAGGCGCACCAGAAGAAGGCGTCAGATCTCATTATGGGTGGTTGCTGGATCAGAACTCAGGACCTTCAGAAGAGCAGTCAGTGCTCTTACCAGCTGAGCTATCTCGCCAGCCCGAGCTCTCATCTTTAAATGCAAGTTCGAAGCGAGGAAAGGTCCACAGCTCTCAAAGCCCATCCCCAATGACTGCACCTCTCAAACCTCCCCGAATGGCACCAATGGGGAACATTTTACACCAAGACAACTGTGCTTGCCTCATAAGACCACTGGAGCTAGTCAACTAGTTCTGAACATATAACACATACATTTTTTGGATTCCTCATGCGGATATGCCACACAGTGTCAGTGTACCTGGACATCTGGGCTTAGATTCCAGACTATATTATTTGTTATCAAGTGCCGTATTTTTACTGTCCAGGGAACTCTTCCTACTCTCATAGAAACATAATGGTTTCATTGCAGAAAGCAAAGAATTTCATGTTTTCTCTCTCTCTCTCATGTAAATATCAAATTAGCATCCTTTTGGATCGAATTGTGTTACCACGTTTGATTTTCAAAATTTCTATTTGAGTGAATGCCTTGACTTTCATAAGAAGGAAGTGAGCAAATAAATTTTGGTTTGGTATTAGAACAGAATTCCAACAAATTCTGAAACGGTCTTATACTCCTGCCTTTTGTACAAGGTTTTTATGTGAAGCTGTGTTCTCAGCATTAATGATAATAAACCAAAATGCCCACCAACTCCGCAGCACTGAATATGCTTTATGTCTTGTAGAATCAAATATCCAGCCAAGATTTAGTTCTTTATTTAAAAACGAACAGGCAGGGCCACTCATTAGCATGCAGATTTGTATTCATTGTAAATAAATGATAAAATTACATGTATACCAAAGAATTATTCTAAGAAGAATTTATTGATGATTTACTATCAGTAAATGTTTTATCTATATAGCTAGACACAAGTCATGTAAAATTTTCTTGGGCAGCAAGAGACCTTGAAATGACTCAGATCTTACAATCTGAGTTTAGTCCCCTGAGTCCACATGGAGAAGGTGTGTATGCTTCTTCTCTCTCCCTCTCCCCGCCTCAAATAAATAAACATTAAAATAATAATGTTAAAAGGGGGGGACTGGGGAGGGGGCTCAGTGGCTAAGAGCCTTTGTTCTGTAATCATGAGGACTTGAATTCAAATTCCCCAACAGCCATGTAACAGGCCAGGTGTGACCATGCAGGCATCTAAGGCAGAGACGGGCGACCTTTCCAGAAGCTCCCTGGCCACCACTGGAGCCATAATATGTACTCCCAGCTCAGTGAGAGAGCATCTCAAGGTGACAAGGAAGGTTAGATGACAGCATATGACATCCTGCTCTGGCTGCTACATGTGTACACATATGCAGGTGCCCCTGCACATTCATTCATGTGCATGTAACTCCTGCCCCAGTTTCTCTCTCTCTCTCTCTCTCTCTCTCTCTCTCTCTCTCTCTCTCTCTCTCTCTCTCTCTCCTTCTCTTTCTCCCTTTCCCTCTCTTTCTCTTTATCTCTCTTTCCCTCTATCTCTCTTTCTCTAGCTCTTTCCCTCTCTCTCTTCCCCCTCTCTCTTTCCCTCTCTCTTTCCCTCTCTCTTTCCCTCTCTCTTTCTCTCCCTCTCCTTCCCTCTCTCTTTCTCTCTCTCTTTCTCTTTCCCTCTCTCTCTCTTTCTCTCTCTCTTCCCCTCCCCCCTCTCTCTCTCTCTCTCTCTCTCTCACACACACACACACACACACACACACACACACCTCCCCTCCCCCAATCACATAGAAAAAGCTAGAAAAAGGGCTAGTAAGTGGGAACAGCTAAAGAAGTCCTGGTTAAACAAACAAACAAACAGCTCTCCTGCCCTCTATCGTGGATGTCTGGTCAGTGGACACCACCCTGAGCGTCTCTTCAGCTTCCCTGTTTGTACTCTGCTTTCAGTCCCATTGCCCCCTTTGTGGCAATGGAAAACGAAGTAAGTGTCCTTCTGAATGAGTAGCATGGAGGACATGTCATTAAGGAGACAAACCTTGTGTGTGGATGCTCTCAAACTCCTTCTCTCAGTGTCCTGGCTAGTTTGATGTCATCTTGACACAAGCTGGAGTCCTCAGAGAGGAGGGAGCTTCCACTGAGGAAATGCCTCCACCAGGAGCTGGCTGTAAGGCATTTTCTTAATTAGTGCTCAATGGGGGAGGGCCCAGACCATTGTGGGTGGTGCTGGGTTCTATATGAAAGCAGGCTGAGCAAACCATGGCAAGCAAGTCAGTAACTAGCACCCACCCACCCCCAATGGCGACTGTCTCCGCTCCTGCCTCCAGGTTCCTGCCCTTCTTGAGTTTCTGCCCTCAGTACTTTTGATGATGAACTGTTCCGTGGAACTGTGAGCAGAATAAACTCTCCCCTCCACAAGCTGCTTCGTCACAGCAGTAGTGTCTGACCAAGACACCCAGTCACTCTTTCAGGTGCTTGTCCCTTCTCCTGCAGACCCCGGGGGTGAGCATCAGCAGGGGCTAAGCTTCCTCCAGGCTCACCGAAAACCACATGGAGAGAGAACAGCAAGCAGAGAGGATCTGCCAGGTACCCCAGGATCCATGCTGCCGTTTATCTTCTTTCTGCCCTCTGATTCAAATTTAAGAGCCAGCAGAGCAGTATTAAGGAAAGGCAAAGCACACACAGATCTGTGCATGAGAACAACCCTGGAGGGAATGGTCCAAAATGTTGGCTGAGATTGTTTGGAGCCATAGACATTTATAAAAGCAATTTAAAAAAAAAAGTAAGTGGAGACACTGGAGGTGTGTAGTTTGCTTGGCCTCCCTGAGAGACATTTGATTTGCTTTTTAAATATCACAAATTCATTTTAATGACTGGGCCTTAAAATAATTCTGGGGAAAAAAATATCAAGAGCGTTATTTCTGGAGCGTTATTTGAAATCCTAGTGAGCTATTTTAAACTAACCAATGGAATTAAACTTTGATACGGCACTCCAGCGTGAGTGGAAGGCAGCTCCATTAGCTCCACTTCAAAAGATGAGGATGAACACTACTCCTCCTGCTCTGTCAAGTTAAGGTACTAATTAAGTATTTGGGTGATTTCCCTAAAACTTGTAGATCAGGAAGTTTTAGTTGGGCAAGCAGATTACTGGAAGCAAACTAAGGAACTCTAGTTGACGTTACATTTCACTAAACGCCTTTCTTGTTTTTCCAAGCACTGCACATTCTAATTACCAGAAAATCCTTTGAACATGGCCAACTAGAATAGCGCCATCAAACTGCCCCAGGCAAACAGTAAGGTCAAACTTTCCTTAACCTTCTCCCATCTCGCCAGTGTGCAGTTTCAGGTGGCCAGACAAGAATAAATTTAACAGGAACAAGTTCTGTCATGCCAAAGAAACCTTTTTCCCCCTTTAGCCAGAAGAATGTGTCTTTCCACCTATGCAAATGAGGCATACTTTTTAACATGACAACGTTTGAGATGCTTCAAGAGAGGAATGGTATAATGCTTTCTCTAAACATTTAGGTGTGGGATTAAACTGGAGGTCATTTGTCCAGGGGTCCAGAAAATGCCTTCATGGATTTATAGATGGTCTTCTGAGGGCTGAGGGCTGTGGCTCACTGGTAGAGCATTTGTCTAACTTGCGTCAAGTTGTGGGTTCAAACTCCAGCATAACCACGAGGCAAAATCTAAATATGAAAAGCCAGTGATGGCCTGGCAAGGATCAACCAGAAACTCAACCTCATCACGTGTAAAGTGGAAACCTGTCTATCTTCTGTATCCACTGGGTTATTAAAAGACAGAACTAACATGGGTAACAGATACCATCATCCACATCTGTAGTAGATTTTGTTTAGCA
The DNA here is from genome assembly GCA_019843815.1 of Montemys delectorum. Classification (NCBI taxonomy): domain Eukaryota; kingdom Metazoa; phylum Chordata; class Mammalia; order Rodentia; family Muridae; genus Montemys; species Montemys delectorum. The sequence continues at coordinate 61,911 of JADRCD010223331.1, forward strand.
TGCACTGGAGGATATGATTTTCTATTAAGGTTTAGAGGATTAGAGTATGTAGTATGGGAAAAGGATATAACTGCTAAAATTGCTCACCATCCGACAGCTTCAAAATCTATGGATTGTTCTTTTAAAAGTCATATCATTTCATATCCATACTGCTGTTGAGTATCTTGCCTCTAAAAAATGGCACTGTTTTTAGTTCTATTTGTCCTATGCATTTTGAATATGGTTACAGGTTTAATGACCAGTATGGGGCTGAATTCAATTTTTGCATTATCCGATTTCCATATATGTTGTTAAGTTTTCACGGGTTTATATTTGAAATTATCTTTTGGATAATACTAAGTATTTTTAGTGTTATTCTCTGTCTAAATGAACTTGGAGTGATTAACTTATGTTAAAGTCTCCTGTGATTAAACTTGTTTATGTGATATTTTATACGGATTACAGTTGGGGGGCTATTCTTTTGACATGCTAATGTAAGTGCTTGTTATTTTATTTCATCTATTTATAAATATCATAAATAATAGTTAATATTCATTCTCTTGTTACTATAGTGATAAGGTCTCCAGATCTTATTTCACTTGCAACAATGAAATATGTATATTCATGTTTATATGTGTATGTATGTCTATGTATATAAGTGTGTGTATGTGCATGTGTGCATATTCATGTATGTGCGCATATCTGTATTATGCTTATGTGTGTATGTATGTATATGTATGCATGTGTGTATGTCTATGTATTATACAGGGCTGGGATTACAGACATATGCCACTGTGCCCAGCTGGAAGGAATAAAGAGCAAATTATAATGAGAGAAGCCTTAAAGTATAAATCTTATGGTTTTCCAAACCTTATTGCTAGTCTATAAATATATGTTACAATGTCTATGATGTGAATCTACACTGGATGCTCAAATTAAAAGAAATCTTTTACAATTACAAAAGGATTGCACAGAGAATGTAAGACCCTTCCTGCCAGCTCTGCTCAGCTGCATAGCAACATGGAAGGCCACCGCAGGAAGAGCCTGCCGCCCTCGTGCCGCTAGCTCAAAGCAAATGCAGAGGGGATGGTGTCAGAGAAGACATGAATAAGGAGTTTGATCGCTGTGGCTTTGGCTTGCTTGTGACTTTTTTTCCCAGACAGGATCATGTAGCTCAGTGTAGCTTCTAAATTGCAATTCTTCCCCAATTCAGCTGGAATTATGGCTATGTATCAATATGAATGGAAAAAATTGTTATGATGATTTAAAAGGGGAAGTGGGTATCAAAAACAATAAAAAAGAAAGTTTGAAACAAATATAAACAGACTTATACACACAGATAAAGCCCAGTGACTGTTGGCTTTTCTGACATTCTTATCTGGTTTGGGTAGAGCTGGTCTTGAGGATGATCCAGGAAGCAATCTCTTTTTTGGGATTTCCTGTAAGAGGTTATGCACAGTTGCTGTGGGCCTCTCCCTCCAGGTGAAGTCTTAAGTCCTTTTACACCTAGGCTTGACTCCCATCCTCTTACCATGACAGCAGCATCCTGCCTGTCCACAGGGAAGGGTTCAGAACATCAACTTCTACCTCAGAACACAGCTGCCTCTGAGCGCCCCACACCTCCAGACATACCTCCTCTTCCTGTGCTGCTAACTCATACTTCTTCATCTAATGCTTTACCCCTCCTCCAACTCCAAGTTGGAGAGATATAAAGTTTTAATTCATAAGATTTAGGATGACAAATCTGTATCAGTTTAATTGACTAAAAGAAGACATTTTAAAATACAATTATGTCAAATGTACAGTACTATAAAAAAAATTGCTCGTGTTCTTTGTTCCCAAAATTAAAGGACCAAAACAGTTGAAAGTAGAAAGGGCCATGAGGTAGAGTCCATATGTGACCTCAAGTTAGACCATAGAACCATAGTGACAAAGCCAGATGACACTGCCACAAAAACAGGTATGTAGACCAGTTGAATAGAATACAGATCCCAGAAAGAAGCTCATATAACTACAGCCATCTAATTTTTGACAAAGTTGTTTAAACATATACTGGGAAAATGATAGCCCATTCAGCAAATTGTGGTGGGCAAACTGGGTATCCATATGTAGAAAATGAAATTAGATACATGCCTCTTACTCTGTACATTAATCACTGAAAAATATTTCAAAGGCCTTAATGTAAGACTTGAGATACTGGGATTGGTAGGGGAAATTCACAGTATCAGTATAGGTACAAATGTTCTGGAAAAGACTCTAATACCTTGGAAAATAACCCAACGAATCAACAAATGATGTTCCATGAAACTAGAGTGAAGAAGCAGCCTACAGAATGGGCAGGCAAAAAAAAATCAGAAACACAGTTAATATCTAGCACATATAAAAACTGCAAACATCAAACAACAAAAGTATAAATCTCCAATCAATAGACTAAAGAAATGAATATATGGTTCTCAAAAGAAACACAGATAGACAATACTTTTTAAAAAATGTGCCCATTGTTCTCAGCTGTCAGGAACATGACTTGATTTTACTTCACTCCAGTCACCAGAATGGCTGTTATTAAGAAAACAAATGTCAACACGTGCTGGAGAGGACACGGACAAAGAAGAACCTGTAGCCACTGCTGGGGAGATTATAAATTGGCACAACCATGATGGACATCAGAAAGGAGATTCCTCATAAAAATAAGAATTGAACTACATGTAATCCAGCATATGGCTCCTAGTCATGTGCCCAAAGGACTTGTAAGTCCTGCCACAAGACAAACACACAACCATGTTTATTGCTGCAGTATTCACAGTAGCTAATAAGTGGAACTAAGTTAGATGTCCATCAACATATGTGTGGTGTATATGCTCACCTCAGGGGGTGGCAATTGTTGGGGTAGGTGTGGCCTTGTTGGAGTGGGTGTGTCACTGTGGGTGTGCACTTTCAGACCCTCATCCTAACTTCCTGGAATCGAGTATTCTGCTAGCAGCCTTCGGATGAAGATGTAGAACTCTCAGCTCCTCGTGCACCACGCCTGCCTGGATGCTGCCAGGCTCCCACCTTGATGATAATGGACTGAACCTCTGACCTGTAAGCCAGCCCCAATTAAATGTTGTCCTTATAAGAGTTGCCTTGGTCATGGTGTCTGTTCACAGCAGTAGAACCCTAACTAAGACAACATGGTAGGAAGAAGAAAGCATGGTACACAGACACAACGGAATTGTATTCAGCCACTAAGAAAAATAAAAACAACACTGGAGATGGAGACAGGTAGACCCTGAGAGCTTGCTGGCAGCCAGTCTAACTCAAACAGCAAGACTCTCAAGCTTCATGCTTAATGAGAGATCTTGACTCTAGGGAATGAGGTGGAGAGTGATAGAAATGCCCTTTCGACTGGTGGTTCTACATGTATACTCTCATGCAACACACAAATACACACCCCCAAAAAGAAAGGTAGTAGGTCTCACCTCCATCAGGTCTTTAAACAAATCAAACATAGGAAGTAGACTGTGGCCAGAGCTAGTCTGGGTTTAGACAGAGTTCTCATTTAATGAATATAGAGTTTCAGTCTTAGAAGGTGAAAATATTCAGATCAGTTGCATGACAATGTGAATATAGTTGCCACTGCCTGACTTTACTCTGAAAGATTATTAATGTGATTGATTTTATGTGTTTTTTTTTCATGGTGAATTTTATGTCTTTATTTTCCTACAATAAACACAGGTTGCTTCTGTAGCACTTTGAGAAATTAAGATATACAGCAAGCTGTAAGAATACTACAGAAAGCAAGGTGGACAGAAGTTGTTCTGTGCGCCTAGCATTCAAATGCTTCAATCATTAACATTTTATCACAATTATGCTCCCGCCATGTGATATTTTTCTACACCACTTGGGATTACATTGCAGATTTTTGCCTCATCCCTAAATTCTTCAGGGCGCATTTTCAGCCACAGGGCATTGTTTTAAAATAGCAACAAGAAACATAAATGAGTGCTGATAAAATACTATTGTCTAATCTACAGACCTTATTCAAACTTGGCCACTTTCCTCAATAAGTTCCTTTATGACAAAAATAAGATAAAATAGAGGAAGAAATCAATTTGGTCCAGGGTCCATTCCAGGATCACACCTTGCCAAATCTCTTTAGCATCTTATAATGTCACACACACACACACACACACACACACACACACACACACACACACACCCTTGATGTTTTTGACAAGTCTAGACTATTTATTTCATAGAATATCTCTTAATTGCTGATTAACCTGTATTCATATTAAACTGCACAGTCCTGCGTGTCTGGCAGGGATACATTGTATTCTCAGTCTATTGAATTGGGGGAGAGAATGTTAGTTTATACCACTGTAAATGATGGTAACTCAAGTCAATTGGTTGAGATAGTAGTGTCTAGCTGTTTTCTCCACTGTAAATCTATTTTCACTCCTTGTCACCACTAAATACTTTGTGGGGAGAGACCTTGAAACTGTACAGAAGTTGGGCAAGTGGACCATGTCACTAGACAGAAGAACTGGCAAGGTTGAGTGAGCCCAAACCCTGTGAAACTCAGAATGGAGAACGGTAGGAGTGGGGCCAACTCCTGCCTAACTGTATCTGCTATGGAATGTGTAACCAGGACAGCCCCCTGAGAGGACCGTGACAATCAGTCACGTAGGGAAAACACCTAAAGTCCTTCCCCATGCAAACCCAGCATCACTAGAAGCTCAGGCTGAGCCAATGGGTGGGGTACCCCAGGTCCCACCTACTCCTCAATGTTTATAAAGTCCCTAGCCACATGGAATAAGGTGCACAAGTTATTTCTCCAAGAACCGTCTGAGAGTAGCTGTTTTACTGAGCTGTAACCCTTTGGGGAAGAGTTTTCTCTCCCGAAGCATTCATCACTTGACCTGGGACCAGATTGGCAGGCCCAGCTCACACTCCAGCTGCCTACTGCCATAGCCACTACAAAGCCCACCATCGCCACTGCCCCTACTGTTGGTCCTGGCGCTGCCACGGTAGCTGGTGAGACCTGGGACCCCAGTTACCAGCCCTGAGTGGGCTTCCCTTCTGAGAGCTAACACTTCATCCATTTCTGGCCAGACCAGAGACCGGCAGAGTCATCTCAGTTCTGCTGAGGACAACCCATAGAAACACAGTCTTACCCATTAGTTTGAGCATCCAATTGCTAATCCTTGCTAATGACATTTCAACTGTGCTATTTGTCAGAGGCTGACTTCTTAACTCCAGCGTTTCTTCCCCACTTGTCTCTGGACGGTTTACTTGAAAGAAGAGGAAAAGTATTTCCTCTTCTATGTTTTTTAAATGTTAAATTAAAAAAAATTGTGTGTGGGGGGAGTAATTTCCTTCATGAATAATAAGTTCCCATCATTCTACTCTTCCCTCTCTCCCCTTCGTACTTTCTTGTCTCCCTACTTTCCCTCAAAGGTATGATCGCTTCTTTAATTATTATTGTCACATATACATATGTATCGATACATACACAGTCTGCTTGAGCCCATTTAGGATTGGTCATATGTAAATGTGTTTAGGACTGACTACTTGGGTTTAGATAACTGTCAGGGGCTCATTCCTGGAGGAGACTGATTCTCCTTCTCAGCAATTGTGGTGGATCGAATATGCTTGGTCCATGGGAAATGGCACTATTAGGAGGTGTGGCCTAGTTGGAGGAAGTGTGTCACTGTGTAGGTGGGCTATGTTCAGGTTCTGCCCAGTATGGAATGAGACCCTCCTCCTGGCTGCCTGTGGATGATATAGTCTCTCTCTTCCTGGCTGCCTTCAGATCAAGATGTAGAACTCTTGACTCCTCCAGCACCAGGTCTTCCTGGATGCTGCCATGCTTCCCACCATGATGTTAATGGACTGAGTTTCTTAAACTGTAAGCCAGCCCCAATTAAAATGGTTCCTTTTATAAGAGTTACCTTGGTCATGGTGTCTCTTCACAGCAATAAAACCCTGACTAAGACAGCAATCAACAGCTGCTGGTTCTCCGTCCAGGGGTAGGTAAAGTCCTGTGGTGTTTTCCCCCATCCTAATTGGTGTGTCAACTGGTGTTGTCCTCATGTAGGTCTTGTGTAGGGAGATACACTGTTGAGACTTCTTGAGTGACGCTTCCCTGTCATGTGTAGAAGACTCCATTGTGTGGCCGGCATCCTGGTCTTCACACAGTCTTTCCATCATTTCTGAGATGTTCCCTATGCCTTACATGAAGGACTTGCATTTTAGATGCTCAATTGGGGTTGAGCATCCCACGATCTACTATTCTCTGAATTTTTACCTGATTTGGGTTCTAGTAACTGTCTCCATCTGTTGCAGAGGGAAGCTTATTTGATAATAGATGGGAGTTAAACTTGGTACAATATTTTCTAGTTCCATTCCTTCACCTTGAATTTTATGATTTCATGTCTCTTTTTAAAAGTATTTTGTATGTATGGGTGATTTGCCTGCATGTATTCCTGTGTACCATGCACAGGCCTGGTACCCACAGAGGCCAATAGATTGCATCAGCTTCCCTGGAACTCAAGTTATGAGGGGTTGGTTGTGAACTACCATGTGGGTGCTGGGACTCCAACCTGGGTCCTCTGGAAGAACAGCAAATGCTCTTAAGCACTAGGACATCTTCCCAGCCCTATTGTCTCATTTTTCTTTATAGCTGAATAGAATTCCATGGTGTATGTGTTTCATGATTTCATTACTAATTCAGTAACTGAAGGGCATTTACATTGTTTCTGTTTCCTAGCTTTGGTGAACAGAGTGGTGATTCCGCCACAGGCTTCTTTTCTGAGTTAAACACCCCCAGAAGCACTCTCATAGGTACACCTCAAAGATGTGTCTCCTAGGTAATTCCTAGTCCAGGAAGTTGACAAAGATTAAGCATGAAAGATATTGTGAGGGTTAGGGTTAACTGGCACCTTGGCAGGATCTAGACTCACCTGGGAGATGGGCTTCCAGGCATGCAAGCAGACAGTTTTGATTATATTAATGCCATTTTGTTGTCATTGCTTCCAAGCTGTGGTCCTAGTCTGTGTAAATGAAGAAAGAAAGCAGAGCTGCACCACACACTGTGTGCATTTCACACATCTTTAAGTTTCCTGACTGTGGATGTGATGTGACAGCTGCTTCAGACTTCTGTTCCTCTGCCTTCCTCACCAAGATGGACCAAACCTTAAGTTGCTCTAGTGAGAGGATTTTATCACAGCAACACAAAAAGAAACCCGTGTGTAAAATGTTGAGCCCCCAACACAGCACTCCATATCTCCTTGTCTGATTTATTTTCTCCAAAGTCCTTCTCACCATCAGGTACACTATATAACTAACTTGTTTGTGTTATCTGGTTCCTTCTTGTCCTCCAGAGAGTACTGGTCCATGCGTCAGGAACTTGGTTTTGCTCACCAATATATACAAAACTCCTAGGGAAGTACTTGACAAATGGAAGATCCTGAGTAATGATGAGCATATCTGAGACTTCCAGGACCACATTTGGTCCAGGGATGTTTGCTCTTGCAGGAGGACATCAAGCATAACCTGTACTGAACAAAGAGACCAGCAGTCCAGCCATGCTCAGCTCCCACAGAGCCTTTCCTGCTGGAATCACACAGAATACATTTGATTCCTCCTGCAATGAGTATGGCCACAATTTTAGTGTTGCTCACTAGGGAAACTCATTAAGGACTTGGGGCGAACCCAAAGTTTATACAGAAGTCTGGTCATACAGGCACCTCTACCTGGCACATACCAAACTTTCAGAGCCCCAAAGGAAGGAAGAAAGGCGTTTGGCAGTGACCTTATTATTTGCATTAACAGTTTAGGCACAGGGAACTGTTCTCGATGCCACATCCAAATTCCCAGTATCTAGCCATAAGGCCAGCCTTGCAAGTAGGCTTGTCTAAAGATAGCGCTATTGGGCCCGCCATGTTAAGTCATTTCTGCAAGAGGCGCTAAAAGGATCTGTCACTTTTCAGTTGATAAAAATGAATCCTTTTCAGAGCTCAAGAGAAGATCAATTAAAGAAAACGTCTCCTTTTTTACATGTGGGAATCACAGATTTACTTTCTGACCTTAGCCATCCTCATCAACACAGTTTACATGTTTAACGAAGCCCAGCCTGATGAGAAGACATGGAGAGAGCCTCACATGGTCCTTGGATTCTGGACATGTTAGGATGGACTCCTGAGGGAAATGGGATAGAAGCCACATCTACACAGAGTGAGTGCCTATTAGAGAGAGCTCCCTTGAGAAAGCCTTTAGCTATCTTTATGTCTTCTCTCTTGCCCTTTTCTTCCTTCCCCCTTCTACTGGCTGGTTTTGTGTGCCAACTTGACACAGGCTGGAGTTATCACAGAGAAGGGAGCTTCAGTTGGGGAAGTGCCTCCATGAGACCCAGCTGTGGGGCATTTTCTCAATTAGTGATCAAGGGGAGTAGGCCCCTTGTAGGTGGTACCATCCCTGGGCTGGAAGTCTTGGGTTCTATAAGAGAGCAGGCTGAGCAAGCCAGGAGGAGCAAGCCAACAAGGAACATCTCTCCATAGCCTCTGCATCAGCTCCTACTTCCTGACCTGCTTGAGTTCCAGTCCTGACTTCCTCTGGTGATCAACAGCCAAGTGGAAGTAAGCTGAATAAACCCTTTCCTCCCCAACTTGCTTCTTGGTCCTGACGTTTGTGCAAGAATAGAAACCCTGACTAAGACAAATTGGTACCAGAAGTGGGGTATTTCTGTGACAACCTGACCATGTTTTGGGGAGGACTCTGGAAGGACTTTGGAACTTTGAGCTAGAAGAGCCATTGGTTGTTAAGAGCTCTATGGGATGTTGTGTAGGAACTTGGAAGATAATGTTGATAACAGTGCAGAAGATGGAGGCCTGGCTTGTGAAATTTCAGAGGGAAGATTAAAGACTCTATCAGGGCTGTTGCTATTTTGATTGTGAAGATTCTGTGGTTTTGGTTTGCTGGAGCTGAAGAATCAGCTGTGATTAACAAGATACCAGAACCACTAAAGTGAAACCTTTGCATTACTGGGACTATTGATGCTGGTTAGCTGGAGCTAAGAAATTAGTGGTGATTAAGAAGAGACCAGCATCATTGAGGTGACATCTTCTGGAAAGTGTTTTTTGAGAGCAAAGAGGCTGTATTCCAGAGATAGCCAAGGTTGTACCTTGTGCTGCAGCAGGACTTGGTAATGTGTAAGAGTCACCCAGGTGGTACTGATTTTGAAGGCACGAAGGGGTCCTGAAGAGCAGCTGAGGCTCAGTATGGTGAGAGGCCATGGAGGGCAATGGTAAAGATGCACCCTCAGATGCAATTGATGGCCCAGGACTGAAGGTGTCATGCAAAGGAGTTGATGCTTGGCACCATGAAGACAGTCTATGAGAGGCTATTGGTGAAGCCTAGTTACAGCAGAAGACAGCAGTGTTTTTGAAATGTCAGTACCATGCAATGACCACCAAGGACTGCAGCAGCAGTGGAATACAGGCATCTGGAGCCTAGAAGACAAGATGTGTGCTACAAAGGCAGAGCTGAAGAATTTATCAAAGCCCTTAATGGAGCACAGAAGATCGTGACTTGGATCCCAGAGATTGGTTTTGCTTTTGATTGTGACTATGCCCTGATATTTTTCCCTCTTGAAGGAAGAATGTATTTTAGTGGAGCCCACAGTTAAGAGACTTTGAATTTTAAAAGATACTGGACATTTTAAATTGATTGAACTTTTAATATGTAAAGACTGTGGGACTTTAGATCTTGGAGATGAATAAGAAAATAAGGGTTGAGGTTTAATAGTGATGTGTTTGTGTGTCAAGTTGACAAGGGGTCAATTGTATTGGCTGGTTCTGTGTGTCAACTTGACACAGGCTGGAGTTATCACAGAGAAGGGAGCTTCAGTTGGGGAAGTGCCTCTATGAGATTCAGCTGTGGGGCATTTTCTCGATTAGTGATCAAGGGGGTAGAGCCCCTTGTGGGTGGTGCCATCCTTGGGCTGGAAGTCTTGGTTTCTATAAGAGAGCAGGCTGAGCAAGCCAGGAGAAGCAAGCCAGTAAGGAACATCCCTCCATGGCCTCTGCATCAGCTCCTATTTCCTGACCTGCTTGAGTTCCAGTCCTGACTTCCTCTGGTGATCAACAGCAATGTGGAAGTAAGCTGAATAAACCCTTTCCTCCTCAACTTGCTTCTTGGTCATGATGTTTGTGCAGGAACAGAAACCCTGAGTAAGACACCCCTCTTTCCCCTTTCTCCTCTTTTTCTCTTCTCTGTCCTTCCTTCCCACTGCCTTGCCCTGTCGTTCCTTCCTCCTTTTCTATATATCCATGGCTTAGCAAAGTACTCCAACTATGCAAGGGACTGCATAAACATTTCTATAACAGATAAATAACATGACTGTCAAGGTTTAAAATAGTGTTACTTTAAAAGTATCATGGTTAATCTTCATTGTCAACTTGACTGGATTTAGAATCACTTAAGAGACATATACCTGGGCGTGTCTTCAAGGATGCTTCCTGACAGGTTTGACTGAGACAGGAAGACCCACCTTGAATGGGATTGGTACCCAACCGGCAAGTTACTAAGTTCCATTTACATGGAAAACAAATGTGACTTGTGACAGATGCTCAATATAACTTGAAGGCTGATATAACAGATACTGTGACAAACACACATGTTAAATATTTTTACTGAGCCATATTTAGGTATGCTGGGATTGGAAATAAATAGTTGTCATCAGTGATTTTGTTTGCTTAAGATCAAAAGAGAGAGGAAAAGCACAGCATGCACCTAGAAGCTTCCTGGAGTTGTGTGAGGATGGGGGATGGGAATCCCTAGGCCCATAAACCCAGACTTATCTAAAACAGACATCTTCAATGTGATACCACATTCACAGGACCAAGCCTCAGATCTTTTCTTAAGTTATAGACCAGTAAATGGAAGGTTGGCTTACTGGAGTCTAAAATCAAACAGTAAGAGAATTAGAAAAGGTTTTAAATTCTCTCCCTCTTTTTTTTAAAAATATAGATATAAAAATATTTATTTTTATCTTATGTTTATGAGTGTTTTGCTGGCATTATGTGTATGTGCCATGTGCTTTCCTGGTATCCTCAAAGGCCAGCAGAGGGTACCACTCACTGGAACAGGAGTTACAGATAGTTGTGAGCCAATGAGTGTGTCCTGAGAACTACATGCAGTCCCTAAAAGCAGCCATTGCTCCTGACCACTGAGCCACCTCTCTCTCCAGCTCCTGACCACTGAGCCACCTCTCTCTCCAGCTCCTGACCACTGAGCCACCCCTCTCTCCAGCTCCTGACCACTGAACCACCTTTCCAGCTCTAACTCCTTGTTTAACCTGTGCTCTTGTAAGTAACCTTAATAAATTCACCGAGTTTCCCCAAACCAGACCTAAGTGAAATCACCTCCTTTTCCTGTCCTTAGAGTCTAAATGGGGTGAATTTTTCCTTGTTTCCACAGTAAAAGTTACACAAATGGGCGATGACATCCAACTTGTCTTGTGCATTCTTTTCATTTGTGCGTATGAGTCTGACCATAGCAGCTTAGCTGAAGGCCTATTGCTCCCAACTCTACCGACAGGATGCAAGTCTTCAGTGAGTCTTTATCAAGCATAGTCTAAGTGGCTCAGGAGCAAATCTATGGCTTTAAATTGGAATCAAGACCACACTCAGTCTTCCCACCATGGACAAATCAATCTGGTACCAATCCTTCTGCAAATAATTGCCCTCATGCACTACTTCATTAACCTGTGTTTATCTAGAGGACAACTAGACCTGGAAGGAAGAGCCTTGATCCTTGTCACAGAGGGTTCCTCCATCCTATCAGGTTTCTGTCATTACATCTGTGTCTTCTCACTGAATTTCCTTTACTGGAACTTAAAGGATTCAATAGGATTTTGTTCTTGTTACTATCCATATGGTTCTTATTTAATTAAAGAAATTAGCACCTACAGATACTTAAATGGGCTGGCTGGAATGAAGGAGAGAATCTCTTGACAGGTAGTATTGTTTTCAAATGGCCAGCAATAAAATGCAGCTTTTTATTGTTTATTGAGAAGAACCTTGAGGCTTACCAGATGATGCGACAAGCCATAAAACGCTGCTGAGGAAAACTGCCAGCATCTGGTGTCAAAACTGCATCTCACTGGGACCAGACTCTGACTGCCTGCCCCACAGAGTGGAGGGCAGACACTCAGGGAGACACTAGAAGTCAGACCATGCTTCCTGAGTAATGAATGGCTTGTCACTTGCTATTTCAGATGCCTGATGAGTATCTGTGAATGGAGGTCAGAGGAGGATGGCTGGCCATCAAGGCTGCTACTTCCCAACCACAGTACAGAAAAGAGAAACAGAAATAAGCAAGGCGCACTTATTATGTGATACTCGTACCACAAGTTCCGACCGACAGTAGTTGTTAGGCAAGTAATTGTTATAATTAGTAGTTTTCCTGGGCAGACATGAACTCCACTTAGGGCACCAAGGATAGACCAGTGATCCCATCCAAGTCTAGCTTAGTGAACCAAAGAGTTTGGTGAGGTCACTTAGGATTAAGGATATGCTCAAAACAGATGAATCACCAAGCTGTCAGAGCCAGCATGAAAGATGACTTCCCTTGGCTGCGTCGGTGGAGTCTTACCCCATTCACTTGACCTCCCACCCTCCATAGACTACATCACCCCCAGAGACCACATGCAGCTGAGGTAGAACTACATACAGCTTAGGGGTGGGGCACAGAGGGAATGTCTGGCATCTCAGATGAGGATCTGATGGCTGTCTGCACCCTCTTCTGTTATGAGAGAATGCCCTCAGGTCCCACCTTAGGCTTTCTAGTAGGTAATCAGCAATGGTCTGCCTAGAATGCATTCTACAGAGGAGCTATTTGGTATTTTGTGACCAATGACAACTAAAGAAAGATTTTCTTCTGCCTCCCCCAGCACTGAAGATATTGTGATAAAATAAGTGCTGTGATTTTGTTTTTGTTTTTTTTTTTAAAAAAAATATTTATTTATTTATTATATGCAAGTACACCATAGCTCTCTTAAGACACTCCAGGAGAGGGCATCAGATCTCATTATGGATGGTTGTGAGCCACCATGTGGTTGCTGGGATTTGAACTCAGGTCCTTTGGAAGAGCAGTCAGTGCCCTTAACCGCTGAGCCATCTCTCCAGTCCCCCGTGATTTTGTTTTTGCTGAAACTCATGATGAATTATGTTTGCCAATATAGTACTGTTACTTGGTGGTGAACCTTCAAAAAGGATGAATGGCTTTCTTAGGAGACTGGATTATGTCTCCGGGAAATGAACTCAAAGGAACAGATCAGCTCCTTTGTCCCTTCTTGCTCTTCTGCACATACCCACTCCCACCCTCATAGATGATTCATCCATCCATACATCCTTCATGTGATAATGCAACCTAGGGGGCTTGTCAAGTACAGCTTGAAAAGCCCAACCCCCAGAACTATAAGCCAAAATAAACCTCTTCTCTTTGCAAATTATGCAGTCTCCGGTGTTCTATTATAGCAGTATAGCATCAGAAAAATACTAAAACACATATATACAATTCATTAACCAAGTCAGTAACAAATTAAAGGTATCTAATGCTCAGGTAGGAATGTTTACTTCATTAAATAGCACTGATCTATTAGTGCTATTTATACTGTCTATAGCTACCTATAGGTTTGTGTCAGAGATACATTTTAATGAATTCCTTATCAGCAATTTTGTTATTGTGAAGACACCACTAAGAGAAATTATACAAGCTCATACAGATACAATGTCCTTTTCATTGACTGCTTATCACCATTGACTGAGTTCATATACTCATCACCCACCTCAAAGCCAAGCACAGTGTTTGTAACTCTAGTGAAGGGGCAGAGACAGATGGATCTCTGGAGCTTGTGGGAGGAATTGTTACCTTCCCCCTTCATTTCAGCCATCAGACTTCTAGCAGCCTCTGCTTGGGGGCTAACACCTGGGAGCTAAGACAGATGCTCTCTATTGACTGCCGGTTTGTCTTTGAAGAAGCCGCCTGAGCAAGCCCACCGCCTGAAGATCTTCTGAACCTGGGGACTTTGGCACCTGAACCTTCTTTGCAGTATAATCTAGAGACTTGGTTTTGGTTTCTTCTGTGACTATAAAAACCATGAAGCTGCCACCCAGCCAAGGAAATCCGTCTTTGAACTTTTCAGGGCAACCCCAGGAAGTGCAGGAGTGGACCTATATTCCACCTGCCACACAGTATTAACACCAGAAATGGGAGTTCAATTTCTGCCTACTGGAGTCTTTGGGCCCTTGCCCACAGAGACTTGGGGATTGCTTATAGGAAGAAGTAGCTCAATTGTGAAAGGATTGCAGATTTATCCAGGTGTTATTGATGATGATTACCAGAGGGAGATTAAGATTATGGCTGCTTCACCACGTGGTGTTATTACAGTACCTGCTAATCAGAGAATTACTCAGCTTATTTTAATCCCTCTGTATCCAATGCCTTCTAATTTTGTTAAAAAGGAGAGAGGACAGAGTTGTTTTGGTTCTTCTGATGTATACTGGGTACAATCTATCACTAGCAAAAGACCTAATCTTAAATTAATTATTGAAGGAAAAAGTTTTGAAGGTTTAATAGATACTGGAGCTGATGTGACTATCATCAGAGGACAAGACTGGCTCTCAACTTGGGCTTTGTCTGAGACAATAACTCATCTCTAAGGAATTGGTTATGCCAATAACCCAAAACGAAGCTCTAAACTTCTAACCGGGAGAGATGAGGAAGGTAATTCAGGACAAATTCAGCCTTATGTCATGTCAAATCTGCCTGTTACTCTGTGGGGAAGAGATCTGTTGTCACAAATGGGTCTTTCTCTGTGCAGCCCTAGTGAAATAGCTAATAA
>JADRCD010223332.1:0-11627 GCA_019843815.1 Montemys delectorum
GGTCCTCACATCTTTCTTGTGTGTGGTTGTTTTGAGACTGGCTGGCTTACAAGCTACCCCGGGCTACTCAGGTTGCCTTATCTCTAAATGTGATCCCATCTCCAGCTCCATCCTCCTCCCTAGATGATTAGGTAAGCAAAGAGGCTAAAGGGTCAGAGGTCATCACCGCTCCGCAGAGCCTGCGCGTGCACGCCCGCACACGCACACGCGCACACATCGATACTTACTCTGAGTCTTCTGCTCCTGCGTCTGTGCAGCCACAGCTTCCTGCAGGGCCCCCAGGCGACTCTGCTCCCCCTGAATCTTGGCAGCGAGAGCTTTGGTTGCCTGCAGATCTGCTTTCAAACTTTGCATCTCTGCCTTGGCCCTCTGAAGACTGTTCTGTAGCGTCTGGACGTTGGACTTCAAAGCTGAGACATCACTCAGGTCCCTTCTCAGAGTCTGTAACTCTCTGCTGGCATCTTTCAATTGGCCACTGACCACCTGAACCTGGGAGTTCAAGGAACTGGTGCTTTTCAGCTCAGCTTTTAAGCCCTGGATCTGGGCATCTGTCTGCTCTAGGTGGCCGTTGGCTTTCTGAGTCTGAGCAGTGAGTGTTTCCAGACCTTTCTTTAATGAGTTCATCTCACCACCAGCCCTTTCCATACCATCTCTCACGGCCTGGATCTCAGCACTAATGTTGTCCATGCTGTGCTGAAAAAAGCCCTGGGTCTGGGAGCTGAGGTCATTTGAACTCTGCAGACTTCCCCTCAATGCCTGGATCTCAGACTGGGCTTCCTCCAAGCCCCTGCCCAGCACGTGGAGCTCAGCCCTGGTGTTTTCTGTACTGCTCTTTAAGAGCCCTTGGGTCTGGGAAGTCATAGCATTTGCCTTTTCCAAATCTCCTCTCAGACTATGGATATCAGCACTGGCTGCCTCCAAGGAGTTTCTCAGTGCCTGCGTCTCCAAAGCCAAGGCTCCGGAGCCCTTCAGCACATCTTTTGTCTGCTGGATGTCAGCACTGGCATCCTCCAGATGGCTCCCAAGCAACTGCACCTGAGAACTGACATTGTCCATTTGGTACTTCAGTATCTGTATCTCCTTGTGACAGCTGCTAGAACTCTCCTCATGGTCCCTCTGGATAGCCTCTTGCATGTCTCTCTCCCTGACAGATTGGGAATGATCTGAAGAGAGGAAACAGAAGGCACCACAGAGGTCTGTTATGTAGGGAAGCTCAGGTGGCAAATCAGAACATCCCTTTATGTTCCTGGGTATGGTAGTCAATACTGTTAACTTGGAAGAACCTAGAATTATCCAGAAGACAAACCTCTGGGTATATCTATAAGATAGTTTCCAGAGAGATTTAACTGAGCAGAAAAGACCCACATACCTGTAATTCTAAATTAGAGAAATGAAGGCAGGAGGACGTTTAAGGGGATTCTTGGTTTTTTAGCTTGAAACCAACCTGGATTGCATGAGATCCTATATCAAACAAGTAAGCTTACACTATTTTTTAGGAGGAAGGTGGGAGCTGAAGCTAGGTGTGGGAATAGAAGCTAAAACCAGGGTCTGTGCCCCCACACCCAGCTCCTTGAGGTGTGTCCTCACTGCAACTACTCACTGGCATGTCCAGAGTCGTTGCTTCTCAGAAGCCGTTCTGGTAAGGAAGGACCATGCCGCTCAGGTCTCCAAGGCTGTGAAGCTGAGAATGCCATTTCCAGGTCAGCCCAATCCGTAGCCCTGACACGATAGGTTGCCCCCACACAAGCAGGGCTCCAGAGAGAGAGGAGGATCAAGGACCCCCTCCTCCCCACCCCCCGTTCCCCAGAAAGCCTCCGTTCTTGAGAGCCATCTCATAGCACCATGGGCTCTGTTGACTCCAGGTCTGGGCTTCACTGGGTGGTAAAACGTTACTTCAGAGAACAGAAGTGTCCAGAAGAGCCATCTGGGTCCCTTGGGACCTTTGCATAGGAGAGTGAGTTGTGGCTAAAGTCACCTGAGAACTTACCCACCACAAAAAGAGCAAGGAGAGAGAAGAATACAGTCACCACCATTAATGCCACAATGGCCTGGATGTGCCGCAGTGTCCTGGGAGCCATGGGAGCAGCTGACTGAGGCCCCAGTCCTGCAGGGGAGAAGCCAAGACTCAGGGTAGGAGCGCAGGGAGGGCCAGGACTGTCAGTCTTGACACGGTGCCCTGGCTTTTCCATTAGAGATGAGAACAACCACCGTGTTTCTCACAGGGAGCTACAGGCAGGGCAAGGAAGCAGTCTCTCTGGACATACAACAGTCAGAGATCAGGGGCTCACAACCCATAGAGGCTACAGGAGTGTCCTAGACATGAAACCCACCCCAGAGAGCATTGCTCTGGGTGTGATCACAGGAAGAAGAAAGTGAAGGAGGGAGGCAGATAGAAAGGAGGCGCACAGTAGGGGCCCAGTCCTCCAGGCCCTCATCTTGTTAACAAGCCTGACCAAATCAAGCATTAGTGTCCCTGGGGTGGATGGTTTTATTACTGGAGCCTTCTGCAGAGCTTGGAATGTTGCCATGCGCGTCCTGGGCCTCCTGGGAAATTGGTTGATAGCCAGGGATGCGCCCACTAACGATCTCAGAGAGCACCAGCTCCAGAGGGTAGAAAGGCTAGGCAGTATGCAAAGCTGGGGTTCAAAACCAGGCCCATCTGAACTCCAAGCACACATTTTCCGGACACTGGGTTACTGTGCCCAGTAGAGGAGTTCTTGGAGGTTTCATATAGAGCCTGGGGGCTCAGAGTTCTGGTCCTCTGCTGACCCATTTATTCTGACCCATCGATTTACTACAGAACCAAGGCAGCGATGATACAAATCTCTGGACTGGCAAAGATGGGCTCAGAGGGTAAGGTATAGGCAGAAACCCTAAATATTCTTACCTTGGGGCTGCAGGGAGACACACTGGTTGTTTGTGCAGAATCTAGCCATATCTTTGTTCAGCTCTTCCTCCTTCATCCTCCTGCACTGTTCTTGCCACTGGTTTCTAAAGTCTGTCCTGTGAGCCCACAATAGTGGGAGCTTAAAACACAGTGGAGCCTGATTTATGTCCTTCTGAGGTCATGCCCACTTCTCAGGCCTGCCTCCTCCCTCTGACTCTGCAGAAACCCAATGTTTCCATTGGCCCCTCCTCTTGGAGTTTCAGAGGCCAAGAGCCCAACCGTCTTCTTCCCCTCTGCCCCTGGCTCCATGCCAGTCTCTGCCTCAGAGCCACACATCACCCAATCCCCCTCAGCAGGGTCTGAGATCGGCACCGAGGAAGGGGACGACCAACTTTACAGAGGGAACATTCTTGTGGGGCTGAGGGGATGGCCCAGTCAGTGAAGTGCTTGCCGTCCAAGCATGAAGAGCAGACTTTGGCTTCCCAGCACCCACATATAAAAAAAAAACAAAACTGGGCACAGCAGCATGTGCCTGTAGTCACAGTGTTGGGAGGTGGAGGTAGGAGCGTCCTTACAGCTTTCTAGCCAGGCCGCCTCACTGAATCAATTAGCTCTGGGTCTAACGAGAAATTCTTTTTCAATAAAGGTGGGAAGAAATATGGGAAAATGCCCAGCACTGGCCTCTGATTTCTCTCAGGCTTGAGGTAGCGCACACCTTTAATCCCAGGACTCAGAAGGCAGAGGCAAGTTGATCTCTATGAGTTTGAGGCCAAGCTGGTCTACATAGTGATTTCTAGGCCAGCCAGAGCCACATAGTGAGACCCCCATCTCAAAAACCAAGCAAACAAGAACAGTGCATGAGGTGGGAAGATTTGTAGGGAGAGGCAAAGACTGAGAGTCTGCTCACCCTGAACCTCAGAACCTGACAGATATGTCACAGGAAAGGACCTGACGTGCTTTATATAGGATCGTTGGCTGGATCCTAGGTCAAAGTTCCTGCAAGCCTACTGCCTGAGTGATGGGAATCCTTGGTTACTGAAATGAGTTCCTCTGAGCACACCTGAGTTCATTTGGTGAAGTGACTCAGGTTCTCTCCAGGATGGCCACCAGTTCCAGAATGACCACAAGTGATCAGAAGCCTCCATCCTCCTCCCCTACTCTCAGACATCCCTATGAGAAGGATTTCACAGGGAGTCACAAGAATCCTAAGCAAGGTAGGGTTCAGGCTGTGGCTTGGTTGGTAAATCGCTTGTCTGACACACATAAGGCCCTGGCTTCCATCCCAGGCAGTCCTTAATCAAGGGATAGGGGTACATGGCTGTGACAATACAACAGAGACAGAGAAGGAAAATTTGGTGCTCAGGAGCTGCTAAACCTTGTTTCATATCTTTCCGTTGGCTCAGGCTATCCCCTCCAACAAACAATAGTCTACCCAGTGTTTACATAACTCAATGGTTTGTTCTAGGGAACCATCAAAGCTGAAGGTCATAGCATAGGCTATAAGACAGGCAGAAGAATGGGTTGCTTGGCAACCTACTAATCACAGATTTCTGAAGTGGGGACAGTCTCGTAAGAGACTCTCAAAGCTCTCAGACTGTGAGGTCTCTGCTCTCTTGGGGAGTTAGCATCAGAACAATCAATTGATAGGGGCACAGCTGCTGTTGGAAAGAAAGGATGTCAAGGGACCCCCAGCTTGGTGTCAGAAGAGCAGTCAGGGAATACAAGCCAGGATCTTCATCTGAGCCAGTGGCTCTCAACCTTCCTAATGCTGGGGCCCCCAACCATAAAACTTTTGTTGCTTCTTCATAACTGTAAGTTTGCTACTGTTTTGGATCATAATGTAGATATTTTTGGAGCTAGAGATTTGTCATAGGAGTCATGACCCACAGGTTGAGAACCTCCCATAAAGACTTCTTCATTAGCAGTTATACCCATGCAGGTGATATCTCCAGGTTCTCAGAACTAATTTAAAAGAAACAGAGAAGACTGGGTCCAAAGTACTGCTTCTGGATGAGACCTGTAACCTTCTTCCAAGAGAACAAACCCTGCTTTGGTCCTGGCACTGTGTGGTGGTTTGAGTGAGAATGGCCCCCATAGACTCACATAGTTGAATGTTTGGTTTCCAGTTGATAAAACTGTCTGGGAAGGAAGTAGGTGTGTCACTGGCAGTGGTCTTCGAGGTCCCAAGAGCCCATGCCATTCCTAGTTAGCTTTCTCTCCTGGCCTTATGCTTGTAGATCAAGATCTAAGCTCTAAGCTCTCAGTACTGCTCCAGCACCATGCCTGCCTGCCTGCCTGCCTACCTGGTGCTACGCTCCTCACCATGGTGGCCATGGTGCCATCTGCAACTGCGAGCCCCAATTAAAATGTTTTCCTTTACAAGCTGCCTTGGCCATGGTGTCTTATCACAGCAATAGAAAGGTAACTAAGACATACGTATAACACATGTAATTCAAGCATTCAGGAGGCTGAGACAGGATCACCAATTTTGAAACCTACCTGGACTACACAGTGAGGTTGAGGCTAACCTGGGCTACTGAGTGAAACCCTGTCTCGAAAACACAAAGCAAGGAAATGAAAACAAATCCTGGGGGGAGGGGGGTTCTAGTTGCTCATTGGACATAGGATGAGAAGGGAAGTAGAGCTTCCAGGGGACAGTATATGGCATTCTGCAGGGTGATGTCCCCACCCCTGGGGGGGGGGGAACCAGGAGTGGAGCTAATATTGTCACTTGCTAGACAAGACACCTCTCCAAAGTCAGAGGAGCCTGCTGTATTCTGACTCCACTCCCCTGACCCTGTTTCAGGGAGCTTACATCCCAGTTGATAGTGGCCAGCCCCCACCATAGCCACTCTCAGTTATCAGTTACAAACTTGCAGGTGCCTCGTCCCATGCAGATCAGGCGATGCTTCTTGTTTTCATACTTTGTTCCTGTATCTCATTCCTATTTCCTTTCCCCAGATCTTGAAGCCACCCTCCTACAGGCCCAGGGGCACTGACTGAGAACCCTGCAAGTCCAGTGTCTGAGAAGTCTCTCTGACAGGGGCAGCAGAGGTCCCGTTGGGCAAGGAGGTGTCTGTTTAATGGTGTTTAATGGTGTTCACTCAATAGAAAAGTGGCCTGTGGAGGTGGATCTGATGGATAGAGAGGGAATAGATGGCCTTCATTCAACTCTGTGTGTGTGTCTGTGTGTGTGTGTGTGTGTGTGTGTGTGTGTGTGTGTGTGTGCGTGTAAGTATGCAAGGGAGAGCAGAGCACACAGGATAGCCCAAAAGCTACTAGCTGTTGACCTTTGATCTCCTGTCTATTGATGCTGGCCTTCTGTGTAGGGAAAAGCACCCCTTCTAGATCCTGCCTGGATCCCAGCCGGGTCTGCCAAGTCCCTCTCTCTCAGAGGTTGGAAGTCATAGGCAATGCCTTCCTAGGCATCACATAGAGAGGAAAGGGCTGGTCTTAGTTTCTATTTCCCCCCACACTAGAAAGGTCAAGCTGGACCCAACTCAGGAACTATTTCTCCCGACATCCTGAGAAGCTGGAGGGACCTGAAAAGCAGAACTTTGGGGATCCCCTGCTTAGCATATAACAGACTCCATAGCATACTCAAATCTATCTCTCTTATCAGCAAGCCTGAAACCCTAGGTCCTGCCTTTAAGCAAGGGCTGTGTGCTCAACTCATTCCAGGATATGACTCTTAGAATAAAGGGGTTACATTTCCCATAGGCACACCCCAAAATGGTGTTCCCACTCAAGAAATATGTGAGTCCAGATGCCCTTCTCAAATACTCAGTCTTACAGTCTTGGCAGACCAAGGGTGATCTCCTTTCTGCTGATCACAATGAGCTGGCCCATCAGCTGCATAGATGTGGAAAAGAGTTTTATTTAGAATATTCTCGGCACATTCTAGAAATCACTCCACTTCCTTTAAAGTACACCATGGAAATGATTGGTTCTAATATTGTGGGTCAACCAAATTCACTCTAAATATAGGTGGGGGGAGTGGCATTCCAGAGACTATGTTCACTTTGGGTAAAAGGTGCATGGATCCCTAGACAGTTTCCAATCTCAAATATTTTTAGCTGGCCAAGCATAAGAGAAAAGTGTCAAGATTCCCAATGTCAGCATAAGCTGAGTCTAAGGTACAAGGTACAGGAGAGCTCACATTACCCTCCATTTTTCACCCTTTTTTGGCCAGTCCTCTTCACCTATAGATGGGAATGGTGGATCAAAGCTATGGATCACACTACTTTGACAGTGGGTTGTCAGGATCTCAGGGTACAGTCCCTTCTAGGAAGGTTCCAAGGTTCTGTTGGGTAGGCAGCAGATCCATACCAAATCCACACTTTGGGACTTGTATGCTGGCTCAATCAAAGGTTGTAGCTGCCAGCAGCTACACACGAACTGGGTCTCTGGAAGAGAGGATAGGGGCCTGGGAAGATAGAGGAGTCAGACAGTGAGAGGAATAACGAGACCAAGTCAAAAGTTCTGATCAAAGTCCAATGTGTATTTTGAATCTGCCAATTGAGTAGGCAGGGAAAACCCTTCCCCCATTAAGCCAGAATCTTGTGGCCAAATTAGCATCTGGTTGCTAGCAGAAACTCACCAGGCAAAGGTACTCAGGAACTCAGCACGTGGTGGCTCCTAGCAGGAACTTTGAGAGAAGCAGAGAAGAAGCAGAACAAAAGAGCTTTGTTTAATCTCAGGAAGCCTCACCCTGGGTGGAGTGGCTGTCTTGTGGCAAGGCAAGGTCCGCCAGCTTTCGGCTGAGGGAGGTTATAATTCCTCTTTATTTATTAAAAATTAGCTGGACTGGGGCATAAGATATATTTATGTACCATAGTCCTGCCTGGGAATTATGGTGGCTGGCGGTCCCGTCTGTCTTAGGTCTATATTTACTGCCCTCTCTCTTACCCGTCTTGGAGATCAAGTGCAGCTAGTTTGTATTTATTTGCACAAACCAGGCCTTTTACTGTTTATTATAAATAAACACGACCTCTTGGCACATGACTGTCTTAGGTTGGTGAGAGCCATTGATACAGTAGCCCATCTTTGGCTGCAGGCCCTCATAGCACACCCTTTCCCCATACGGACCAAAGCCACAATATGCATTTAATGCTTTTTCTTTATCACCATGAATAACTGCCACATAGAGCCTCTCTGAAGTCCAGCCTGGAGTGGTGCCTACATGTCTGTAACTAACCTGCTTGAGATAAAAAGTCAAAAGTTTAAAAGCAGTAAGCTTAACATTATCTTTGAGGATGGCCCAGGCACTCAATTCAGTTGCAAATTAGAAATGCTCATACTCAAGGTCTGGCCTCTAGGTGTTAAGGGGAAGCTACTCTGAGAATCACAAAGGAACTGTTAACTCTCAGGAAAATATTGGAGGCTATTTTGCTGGCAAAAAAAAAAAATCAGCCATAATTTTAGATGAAAATATGTTTACTAAAAAGACTCTGGACCTGCATCCACCTGACGAACTAATCTTTCAGACAGCTATAGTGCTCCCTTTGGGAAAAGACACAAATGGAGCCTCTTCCCCAAATTATGATGGGGTCGGGACTGTACCACGTGTTAGTAAGTGGATCTTGCCATTTCATCATAGCATAAGAACTGGAAATGCGTGGATGCCAGTGGTGATCTGTGACAGATTGACCCCCAGCATCAGTCTGCAAAAAATATAAGACAAGCAAGACAAAAGCGAGATGTGCTTTGGAGTTGACTTTGGAGGGTGTGATTCCCCCTCCTTTATTTATAAAAATTAAATGTGAAAGTGTGAAGTGCACTTTGAGTAATTCATTGTCTCTGAGAATTATAAATTATCTCAGTAATATGGGTAATATTAAATTGTTGACAAAACATTTTAAATGTTTGACTGTAATAGTCAGTTCCATAATCTGTTTTACTCTGATTAGGAGCATTAAGTATAGAAATATGATGCAGGCAATAGTCATTTACAGTTTTTGTTGCTTTTCATGTTAAGGTAATTGCAACTTGAAAGCCTGAAAAGGTATTAATAGTCACATGTGTATATTTTACTTTTAATTTTTAAATCAGAATTATTCTTTAAAAGTGCCAAATTATCATAAGCAATTATAAGCTCTGATATATACATATACACATATATCAATATACAAATTAAGGCTTAATTTTAGCACCTAATAAATAGTGATGACAGCACATAGTTCAATTATTTGTGCTGAAGTAGGAGGGAAAAATCATGAGACTTAACATGTGACTTACATATAATTTTCTCCCATAAATGGGTGGTAGATGTATATATTATTATGAGATGCATACATAAATTTATAGGAAATATAAAAGTATGCATTTAAGGAAATCTTAACAATTTGTCTTTCAGATAATAATTATCATTTTTGCTTAAAATTTTTACTATGTAATAGGCCAAATATCAATATTTTGCAATAACCAATTTAATTGCTATTTGAAGCAAGAAATAGATGTCTCATGAGGTTTTTAAGACATTATTTCCAAAATACTTTCATGAATTTTATCATATAATTCTTTATTAATATTACAACAACTTCATAATAGGATGTTAAAACTTTATGAGAAAAGATGAATCTATATGAATGATCTCTTTTGCCAAAGAGTTGCTGTGAGTATATTAAAAAACCCAAATATTTGATTGCAATTGACTACAATTGATAGTAATTGTTTATAGAAGCTTTCTTTACTTTCTTCAAAAAGTTCTTTGTCTCTCAAGACCTAAATCCTGTGGTGAGACGTTAAACGTTGACGGCAAGAAGAATAAAGGGACCAAGTCAAAAGTTCTGATCAGAGTCCAACGTATATTTTTGAATCTGTAAACTAAGTAGGCAGGGAAAACCCTTCCCCCAGTAAGCCAGAATCTTGTGGCCAAATTAGCATCTGGTTGCTAGCAGAAACTCACCAGGCAAAGGTACTCAGGAACTCAGCACATGGTGGCTCCTAGCAGGAACTTTGAGAGAGGCAGAGAAGAAGCAGAACAAAAGAGCTTTGTTTAATCTCAGGAAGCCTCACCCTGGGTGGGGTGACTGCTTTGTGGCAAAGTGAGGTCTGACTCAGCTAGCTTTTGGTTGAGGGAGGTTACAAAAGGTCATTCAGGCAGTGGGGGTGACAGATGACTCTGGATGTCTCCAGTTGTCTTCTGCCATGCATATAAGGACTTGGCAAAGGAGTAATTAGATACTTCAATAGTCCGAGGTCTTCCCTTTTGTACTGGATAATTTTAAGTCAACTTGACACAAGCTAGGATCTTCACAGAGAAAGAAGCCTCAATTGAGAAAATGTTTCCATAAGATCTGACTATAAGGCACTTATATAATTAGTGGTGAATGGGAGAGGTCCCAGGCCGTAGTGAGTGGCACCATCCCTGGGCTGGTGGTCCTGGGTTCTATAAGAAGGTAGGCTGAGCAACCCATATAAAGTCAGTAACCAGCATCCCTCCATGGCCTCTGAATCAGTTCCTGCCTCCAGGCTCCTGCCCTGTTTGAATTTCTGCCCTGACTTCCTTTGGTGATGAACAGCAATGTGGAAGTGTAAGCTGAATAAACCCTTCCCTCCCCAGCTTGCTTGTTGGTCATGGTGGTGTTTCATTACAGCAATAGAAACCCTAAGACACCTTTGTAGGAATAAGTGGAGGTGGGCAGCCAAACATTTCAAATGGTGTTATCTTGTCCCAGTACGGGGAGCAACTGATCCTGAAAAGAGCAGCAGGGAGCAGCTCTGTCCACCACTTGTCTCTGTCTGGAATTTAATATATTTTTTTCTAATGGTCCTGTTAACCTTTTCTAGCTGTCCCAGGATCAGGGCCTATGGATATAGTGTAATTTCCCAGAGTTTTAGCCACTTAGGCATTTTGGCTGTGAATTCGGGGCCATTGTCCAACCCCAAAGTGGAGAGAAGACCTAATTGGGGAATGATCTCTCTTAGTAACTCCTTAGTAACTACATTAGCTGTTTCTGGCCTATTGGGAAAAGTTTCTACCCATCCTAAAAAGGTATCTACAAAAACTAGTAAATATTAGGAGACTGAAGTTACTTGTCAGAGTAACTTCACTAAGATCCAATACTCAGTGTTTGCCAGGACGAAGTCCCCTTTCTCAGACATCCATAGATTCCGGGTTTCCAACTCTCAGGTTTACCTGGGCACAGATAGAGTAGGGACACATAATTTTTTCAAACCTCTTCTATAGGTGGTCTAGAAAATACCTTTTCCTGATTAGTTCATTCAGCTTGATTGACCTAAGATATGTACTTTGGTGAACGTGTAAGAGAAGAGGTGGTCTCAGGGCTTCTGGTATGATGGGGCAGCTATCTGGTGGAACCTGCCAGTCCTCCATCTTAGTGGACCCCAGCTTTCTTTCATCTTGGTCTATATAGGATGCTCTAGCAGATCTGACTCAGGCAGAATGGTGAGAAACAAGGAAAAGCATAATGTTTGCAGTGGCCTCACTAGCTCTGTGGCTGCTATTTTTGCCGTGGTATCAGCAAGACTACTGACTCAGGCTTCAACTGAGTCTCTGCCTTAGTCGGTGTTCTGTTGCTGTGAACAGGCAATTCTTATAAGAAGCATTTAATTGGGGCTTGCTTACAGTTTCAGAGGTTTAGTACTTTATCCTCTTGGTGAGGACCATGGTAGAGCCTAAGCAGACATGGAGCTGGAGAAGGAGCTAAAAGTTGTACATTTGGATCCTCAGGCAGCAGAAGGAGACACTAGGCCTGGCATGAGCATTTGAAACCCC
>JADRCD010223333.1:589-18231 GCA_019843815.1 Montemys delectorum
TCCTTATGTTGATGTTTTCCATCTATTATCCTTTGTAGGGTTGGATTTGTGGAAAGATATTGTGTAAATTTTGTTTTGTCATGGAATATCTTGTTTTGTCCATCTATGGTAATTGAGAGTTTTGCTGGGTATAATAGCCTGGGCTGGCATATGTGTTCTTGTAGGGTCTGTATGACATCTGGCCAGGATCTTCTAGCTTTCATAGTCTTTGGTGAGAAGTCTGGTGTAATTCTGATAGGCCTGCCTTTATATGTTACTTGAACTTTTTCCCTTATTGCTTTTAAAATTCTTTCTTTGTTTAGTGCATTTGATGTTTTTATTATTATGTGACAGGAGGAATTTCTTTTCTAGTCTAGTCTATTTGGAGTTCTGTAGGCTTCTTGTATGTTCATGGGCATCTCTTTCTTTAGGTTAGGGAAATTTTCTTCTATGATTTTGTTGAAGATATTTACTGGCCCATTACCTTGGGAGTCGTCACTCTCTTCTATACCTATTATCCTTAGGTTTGGTCTTCTCATTGCATCCTGGATTTCCTGGATGTTCTGGGTTAGGAGCTTTTTGCTTTTTGCTTTTTCTTTGACTGTTGTGTCAATGTTTTCTATGGTGTCTTCTGCCCCTGAGATTCTCTCTTCTATCTCTTGTATTCTGTTGGTGATGCTTGCATCTACCACTCCTGATTTTTTTTCTAGGTTCTCTATCTCCAGGGTTGTCTCTCTTTCTGATTTCTTTATTGTTTCTATTTCCATTTTTAAATTCTGGATGGTTTTGCTCATTTCCTTCACCTGCTTGATTGTGTTTTCCTGTAGTTCTTTAAAGGATTTTTGTGTTTCCTCTTGAAGGGCTGTTTACCTGTGTTCTCCTGTATTTATTTGAGGGTGCTATTTATGTGTTTCTTAAAGTCCTGTATCATCATCATGAGAAGTGATTTTATATCTGAATGTTGCTTTTCCGGTGTGATGTTGTGTCCAGGACTTACTATGGTGGGAGAATTGGGTTCTGATGGTGCCAAGTAACCTTGGTTTGTGATGTTTATTTTCCTACCTTTGTTCCTAGACATCTGGATATCTCTAGTGCTACCTGCCCTTGCTAAATCTGACTGGAGTCAGTCCTTCCTGTGATCCTGGTTGTGTCAGAACTCCTCAGAGTCAAGCTGTCTCTGTGATCCTGTGATTCTGGGATCCTGTGACCCTGAGCTTGTTAGAGCACCTGGGAGTGCAGCAGCTTCCTCCGGGTGTTGTGGGACTGGCTGCAGAGCTTGTGCCCAAGGTCTGCTCAGGACACCAGCCCAGACAGACTGGAAGGAACCTGAGCCATTCTGCTGGCAGAGTTCCTGTGTGCCTGGTCCCGCTGGTCCCAGTTACTCCCGGTATTGGGACAGATGTTGTGTCCTCCTCACCTCTGATCCTGAGAGTGTCAGAGCACCTGGGAGTGGAGCTTCTCCTAAAACTTTTTTTTTATTATTTTTTTGGTTTTTCAAGACAGGGTTTCTCTGTATAGCCCTGGCTGTCCTGGAACTCACTCTGTAGACCAGGCTGGCCTCGAACTCAGAAATCTGCCTACCTCTGCCTCCCAAGTGCTGGGATTAAAGGCGAAAATGTTTTACTTATCATTGTTAGTTTGTATGGGTGTGTATGTATGGTGTATGTGTGTGACTTGAAATGAGTGTGTGCCACAGCTCAGATATGGAGGTTAGCAACTTTTAACTGTGGGTTCTCTCTTTCTCTCATGAATTTCAGATTAAATTCAAATTGTCAGCCTTTTACAGTGAGCAACTTTCTCTACTGAGTTGTCTCACCGGCTGGATTTAGATGACCTGCTCCCTGGCAGCCTCTCCTTCCTGCTTTGTGATAGAGACATAGTCATAGTTTGTTTTACCATGCTGCTGTAAAAAATTTGGAATGTTGCCTTTATTATGACATCATGCATATAATTGGTGGCAGCTCATATTAAAGTTCAGATTAAAGGACCAAACCTTCAAAAATGCTGGTTTATCCTTTTTTAATGACACAATGGTATAAGTCTTGTCTGTCACCTCAAATTTAGTAGCTCTAAGCAGCAACATTTGTTACCTAGGTTTCTCTGTGCTAGGAGTCTGCGCATAGTTGACCTTGGGACCACTCACTTGAGGTCTCTCCTGGGGTGCTGGCCAAACCTGTTATGAATGTGAAGGCTGTACTCAGAGAACATTTTCTTCCAGAATTATGCACATGCTGTGGCAGTCCCTGTGATATGGGCCTCTCCCACATGGCACCTCCTTACCCTGGGGTCTGTGGTCTAACGGAATGCTCAGAACAAAGGTATAGCTTTGTGTAACCTACTGTTTGGAGAAGCAGCTCATCCTTCCTGCGTGTTCTATTCCTCAGAAGATAGTCACTAACCCAGCATCACTTAAAGGAGTGGTCAGAGGACAGAAAGAGTGCAGAGCCATCTTAGATGCTGTTCACCACAAATGGCTGACCCTCTTTCTTTTCTTTCTTCTTTAAAAAAGATTTGTTTTTAATTATTTTAAACTATGTATATGTGTCTGTGTGACTATGTATCGGAAACTGTCTAGAGATGTCAGCTCTCCCTGGATCTGGAGTTATAAGCAGTTGTAACACACCCAGTGTGTGTGTTGGGAATTGTACTTAGGTCCTCTGCAAGAGCAGTGTGCACTCTTAACCTCAGAGCTGTCGCTCCTACCCTTCATTCTAAAAGACAGCCTCCTTGTGGGGGTCCTCTGTTGTAGAGCTTCATTCATATATACCTTATAACTGAAAAGTTTGAAATGTCATTTAAAGAAATGAGATAACACTCTTTCAGGTTTACTGATTTCATTTTATGTGTATTAATGTTTTGCCAACACATATGTATGTATACCACATGTGTGCCTGGTGCATATGGAGGTCAGAAGTGGGAGATGGATACCCTGGAACTGGAGTTACAGATGGCTGTGCACGGTGCTGAGAATGGAACCCTGTCCTCTGCAAGAGCAATTGTGCTCTTAACTCGTGAGCTATCTCTCCAGCCCTTGGAAATATTATTTTATAGAATCTCTTGCACTCTTCTAGCCTTGAAGAAGATTTTTAAAATGCAATTGTCCTTCTTAATTCCCTATTATTCTTGTTCTGAACGTCTGAGAGCTAACCCCTGTCTGTACTGGATCAAACCTATTGGATTCTTAGTTGTTTGAATAGATATCACTTGTGGCCATTTTTAATAGTTGAGAAGCTAGCTTTGGCCCCGCTATCCTGCATCGACCCTTGCTCTATCTCGCTCATCTGTGATGAAACTGTAAAATCTGTGAGTCTGTCCTTTTCTTGGGTCATAGAAGGTACTTAATCCATGTTGGTAGAATGGATGCTGAGTCAAGTTTTCCTTTCTCTGCAGCCCAAGAGTCAAGACCTGTTCATGTTGGAGATGGTAATGTGAAGGGAATGATGGGTCCTGGTAAGTGGCTCCTCTTGGTTTAAGTGCTTATTATTATGTGCATGTATAATGGGTGTGTGTGTGTGTGTGTGTGTGTGTGTGTGTGTGTGTGTGTGTGCTCGCGCATGTGGACACAGGAGCACATGCTACTGCCCAGGGGCGGAAGTCAGAGGACAACTGCGTGAAGCTGGTTCTCTCATTCCACCTTTATGGTTTCTGGGAATTGAACTCAGGTTATTGGCTTACAAGGCAAACACTTTGCCTGCTGAGCCAACTGAACAGTCCAGGCCCCTTCCCTGGGCTACTTACTCCACCAGGCCCCAGCCAAGAGGAAAGGACTCAGACATGCTAACCACGTTCTTGACTCTGACAAATACCTTCAAGAAACAAAACAAAACAAAACAAAACAAACAAACAAAAAACCACTTAAAGGAGAAATTTATTTTAGTTCTTGGTTTCAATCCAAGGTCAGCTTGCCTCATTGCTGCTGACAGGAGCTGAGCAGGGCAGCACGGGAAGCCTATGCTATAAGCTTCTGCTTACCTCTTGGCGTCCAGGAAGCAGAGCGAATAATAGGAAGGAATTGGGGACAACGTACACAGTACAAGGGCATATCCCCAGTGACAATTTCTCCCAAATATGTCTAACCCTTCATAGTTTTATCATCTCCAAATACTTTATTTAAAAATGGAATCCGTTGTTGGATTAATCTACTAGATAGGTGGAGCTCTTGTTACCTAGCCACTTCCCATTGTTACTGCATCAGGGACCACGCCTTCCATCCCAGACCTTTCACAGGATATTTCCTATTCAAATCATGAAGCCAGACAAGAGTAATCACCCTTTCCACTTCTGTTCCTACACACTGCTGGTGCAGGGACTCATTTAGATCGAGGAGAGAGGACAGCAGGTAAATTTTTAGAAGAATAAATAAACATTCTTTGTTCTTTCTCATTCCAATTACTAATAAGCTAGCATTTGCTCAAGTCTCACAGGGGAATACTCCATGGCACAAATTTTTCTTGCCTCACATACTTTATAGTTTAATCTAAAATTTACTTAATTGATAATTTACCAGAATTTATGCATTATTTAATCTTCCTTCTGTTCTTTCCTCTTCTTTCAACTTAGCATCCTAGGATAAAGGAACTAAATACCAACCCCTTGTCACCACTAGGTGTCTTTAGTGTCCTTCCCTCTGGCCTTTTGTACTTCTTCCTAATAGTGCTGCGGATGCCTGCCACACTGACCAGGAAGCAAGCAGACAGGGAGTCAAATGTGCTGCTTTAGCTTTGTTAACTTGTTGGTATAACTTATCTAGTCTAGTCTAGTCAATTGAGGCACATTCTCTTGTAGCCTGTCTGGCCTTGAACGTTTTACGAAGCTAAGGATGATAACATTGAATTCTTGATCTTCCTGCCTCTATCTCCCAAATGCTGAAATTACGGGTATGTGCTCCCATGTTGGGATTTTTAAAAGCTTACTTATTTTGTGGAGTCCATGTATAAAAACAAATTAGAGGACACATGGGCCAGAAAAAGAAAGAAAGGTGACTCCTTACAGTTTGGGACACTCTTAACCCTTAATTGACATATTTAGTCTTTTAGAGATGAGGTACCCATCTAGCAGTATATTAATTAAGAGTTAGTAACAAATACTATTTTCTTTTTCAAAAAGAAAGTTCAAAGAGGTCAAGGACACAGAATCAACTAAGTAGGGCGCATAGTGGCTCACAGAAACAATCAGGGAGCCTGGATGAGTCTGACCTATGTCCTCTGCATATACGTTATGGCTGTGTAGCTTGGTCTCCTTGTGGGACTCATAACAGTGGGAGTGGGGGTATCTCTGACCCTTTTGCCTGCTCCTAGGACCCATTTCCTCCTACTAGGTTGTCATGATATACTGTCCAGCCCTGGTGTAGGTTTTGTGCTTAGTCTTATTGTATCCCGTTAGGCCATGCCAGTGGATACCCCTGGGAGGCCTGCTCCTTTTTTGAAGGGAAACAGAGGAGTGGATCTGGGGGAGAGGAGAGGCAGGGAGAAGGACTGGGAGGAGGGAGGGAGGGGGAAACTGCAGTTGGGGTATGAGAGAAGAATAAAAGGTTTTTGGTTTTGTTTTTTTAAAGAAAGTTTTTGTCTAGCAGGCATTGTTTTTCAGGAGTGAACCCAACAGCTCCAGAATCAGATGAAAACCTTAAGCCTTCTCTCTCAGCTGAGATCCAGTCCAAGGGCCATCACACACCTGGCCTGTGGAGACAGCCTAAGGATGGCAAAGAATGGGGCGAGGAGTATGTCACAAAAGATCACCCAGATAAATTGAAGGACCCTGGCCAGGGTAGACACAGCTCCCTGGAAAATGTTTTATGTGAAACCTCTTTAGCTGGTAAGTCCTGAGGGGGGATATGGATGGGTTATGAAAGAGTGAGCTGTGCACGAGGCTGGAACCTGAGCAGTGTAGACAGAATAGACATGTGGCACCACCTTGTGTCTTTTCAGGATGAAGTCTCTAAAGTCTACAGAGGTGAAGGGACTTAGCATGGGTCACATATGCTGGTGGGACTACCACCTTGATTCTGGGTGTTTATGACATTCTGTATTGTAGTGCTTCAGAAAACAAACAAACAAACAAACAAAAGACTAAGATTCTTGGTGATTGTCTATTTAGTCAGCCAATCATTTATTGATAGTCTGCTATTAGCATGTCAAACCCTGCACTGGCCTCCTTCCTGCTTCCCTTCTTCCTTTCCTTTCTCCCCACCCTTTCCATCTATGGGGAATAAATGCTGACAGTAGTGTTTTCTACACTGGGGGAAGGCTAATATTTTTTTTAAATAAATATTATTCTTAAGCAAATACATAAAAATTAAATAGAACTAAAAGCTTTTTAAAATTGTTAACAAGAAGCCTTAGCAATTACCTTAAACTCTTTTTGACAGCTTATCATGTTACTTGTGCATTAATTTCTTTTTGTTGCTGTGATAGAACATTACAACTAAGGAAACTGATAAAAGAAATCATTTAATTTGACTTCTGGTTTCAGAGGGATAGAGGTCATGATGTTGGAGCAAAGGCATGGCTGAAAGCTCACATTTTGCCCTAAAACCATGAGGGAAAGAGGGAGAGAAGGAGGGAAGAAGGGAGGGAGGGAGGGAAGGAAGGAGAGAGGGAGAGAGAGAGAGGAATCACATGAGTCCTTTGAAACATCAAAGCCTGCCTCCAGTAACACACTCTTTCAACAAGGCCATAATCCCAATCTTTCCCAAACAGTCCCACCAGCTGGGGACCAAGGATTCAAATAGCATTTGGGCCATTTTCACTCACACTATCACAAGCTGCTTCATATTTTATGCTATTTTATGAATAATACTTTGTCTAAAGTTTATTTACGTAGAGTAAAATTCACATTTAAACTTAAAAACATTTTAGTGTGTGTGTATGTGTATGTATATGTGCAGGTGTGTATGCTACAGTAGTGTAGTCTATTGTGTGAACATGGAGGTTGTATGACCATTGCTATAACCCCTGAGCAGCTTTGTATGCCTCAGCTTATGACTATTAGGACATTTTAAATTAATTCTTTATTGTATCTACTTTCTTTTCATCATAGTTACCACATTCCCCAACTCCTCCCAGATACAACTCCTCATTCTCTACCCTCTGGTAACTTTGTTTCCT
This sequence comes from Montemys delectorum, assembly GCA_019843815.1. Taxonomy (NCBI): domain Eukaryota; kingdom Metazoa; phylum Chordata; class Mammalia; order Rodentia; family Muridae; genus Montemys; species Montemys delectorum. The sequence goes on from JADRCD010223333.1 coordinate 7,672, forward strand.
CATTTTGTGTGTGTGTGTGTGTGTTTTGTTTGTTTGTTTGTTTTTTTTATAAAATAATCCAATTTGTGTTGCCCATAAGCTCTAGGGTGTGGGGCTAGCCATTGGAGCATTGCCAGTCCCCTGCAGGCCACACCCATAAGGAGAACTGACTCTCTCTCAGCTTGACTTTTTCCATATAAATATTGTCTGGGATCACTGTCAAGATCAACATATATTTCTGCTATGCTGGGAATTTATGTCATGCTTCATTTTAGTGAACATCTGGATAAAGAACCCCTGTGACTACTGTAGAGTTTCATCTGTTCTTGAACTTCCCATAAGTGGGAGACTTTATGTGTTACTTTGTGCCTCGTTGTCACTTTCTCTCACTATGTGTTTTTGAGATTCATCTACATTGTTGCATGTAATCCATTCAGCAGCTTATTCTTTTTTTATTAACCACACTGAATGTCTTCATATTTTTAAAAAAGATTTATTTTTTTATCTTATGTCCACTGTAGCTGTCTTCAGACACACCAGAAGAGGACATAGGATCCCATTACAGATGGTTGTGAGCCGCCAACCATGTGTTTGCTGGGAAGTTAACTCAGGACCTCTGAAAGAACAGTCTTAATCACTGAGGAGGAGCCATCTCTCCTACCCCCATCATATTTTAAAATTCCATAATCCAGGGCTAAAGAGATGGCTCATAGCTAAGAGCACTGGCTGCTCTTCCAGGGTTTGATTCTAGTAGCACAGGGCAGCTTACAAGCAGTCCTGAGATATTTGTTTTTCTCCATGTAACAAAAGCTCTATTCTATATATCTTTTTATTGTTATCGCCTGTATTTACTTTGCCTAGAGACCCCAGACACCTTACTCCAACCGTGCCATTCCACTGCTGTCATCCTGCTTTACCAGAAAACCATTTTCTCTTATCAGTCTGAAGCAGTTCTTCCATTGTCTTTCAGCTTCGAATGTTGCAGTTGGAGGGCACAGCATTCCTCTCATCTTTAGTTCTTTGAATGTTACACAGTAGCATTCTGTTACTACCATGTCTTTCTACAATGTAGGTGTGTGGGGGTGGGGTGGGGGTGGGGACTCAGGTCCTCAGGCTTAGCAGCAAGTGGCTTTACCCTCTGAGCCATTTTTCTGGCCTCTCTACCTGGTAACTTTTAGGGTCTTCTCTTTGTATCCAAGGTGTTACAACTTCATCAGGATGTGGTGGTCCTTAAGATGATATGTGATCTTTTTCATCATTTATGCAGAGGACAAAGGACCCTCTTTTGGTAACACATGCTCTGGAATGCACGTGCCCACCCCTCTACTATTAATTTTGCAATATCATATCAGCTATAGTTTTCCTTTTCTTCGATGTTTCTAATTTAATGTTAGGTTCCCTGGTTTCATTTTTTTCATGGACCAAATTTTTCTTCAAAGCACATTTCTCTTCTGCATTTGGCTTCTCCTGAGGGTGAAGGGAGATGTGAAGGGAGGCTGAAAGAGAAGGCTTGATCTACTCTTAAAGTTTTCTTCTTTTAAAATAGCATCCAGTAATTTTTAAATGGATAGAATATTTTGCATATCTTTTTGCCAATAGTAATTGTAAAATTTGCTGTGCACCACAGGGTTTCCCTGGGGAAGCAGTGAAGGGATGGAGTCAGGGTCAGGTCCCAAAGCTGCTTTACCTTTGGCTAGTCCTCTATCTTCTTTGACTCTTTGCTATTCTAAGGTCAAAAGCAGCTGGCTTCTGGTAATTACTCCTGCTGGCAGCAGCAGGGGATTAAGAATGAAAAAGGCTTAAATGCTAGGGCTCTTTTCTCTCCTGGCCCCTTCTAGCTTGGAGTTTGTTAACTCTTCATGAACCAGAGAGAAAAGAAAAGAAAGAGAATGAAACAAGGAAAAGAGAGAAAATTGAGGCATGTAGAAAACAGTCTGGCTGAAGCTGCGGAGAGCTTCACTGTTGCTTTATTGCGGTTCTTAGAGTTTATACTTTCTCTAAAACATGACATCATACAACTACCAGTAGAACCATTACAGCAGGATAATTGGTTACATGATTTTCTAAGTCCTTTTACATTCCAATAGGTTCGGAGTAAGTTAAGGCAATAATTTATGTTGTAGATCAATGAGAATTAAGGAGTTACAGCAGAATTGTTTATATCGTTCCATGAAGACTAGCATGTGACTTAACACATATGTTACTAGCCCCATAAGTTCATTGTGAGTTTAAAGCAATAACTTTTTTAAAAGATTTATTCATTCTGTGTATGTGAGTACATTGTGGTTCTCCTCAGATGCACCAGAGGAGGGCATCAGATCCTATCACAGATGGATGTGAACCATATGTGGTTGCTGAGAATTGAACTCAGGACCTCTGGAAGAAGAGCTAGTGCTCTTAACCGCTGAGCCATCTCTCCAGCCCTAAAGCAATAATTTTTGTGTCAATAGTTAGCGTGGTTTTGTCAAGAGAAAAATTATCTACCTTGTGTCTTATTATTTGGAAGTTTTGTATAGATAAACTAGTCAATATTGTATTTTCTGTCCTTGAACCTATAATAAATTGTTCACTCCCAGTTTATGACCTTTAGTTACCAGATAATGGTCTCACAGCTAACTTAGAATGTTTTCCTTGATTGTAAATTTGTTCCAAGCTTGATTTCTTTTCCTAGTGCAATTAGCCGGTGACACATGGAGGTTTACAGAGCTCTATTTGCAGCTTTTCTTTTATAAAGGGCTTGAGATTATTTGTATAAATTTAGGAGTTATATAAAATCACTATCAGGAATTATGAAATCATTAATTTGTCTACATAGCATTACTACATGAAAGTTTATATCCACGTTGATCTGCAAAAAACCTGCCCAATAGGGTTGGCTGATGCCCAGGAACCATTAGTAACAGGAAAGGCTATCAGCAGGGAGAAGCAGTCCTGGGGGAAAGTCTCCAAGGACCCTGCATTCTTAGAGCTCATGCGAAATGGTGGGCCATCTCCAGAAAATTCACTTGTATGTCTTTGCCTTCCCTAGATGGCTTCTGACGAAGATTTAATTTTCACATACATTTGTGCATTTCTTTTCTCTCTTCTATGGTATAATATTATTCAAATGTCTCAGTAGCCTTAATTGTTTATGTGTTTAAGAAAGATTATACCACAAAAAGAAGGAAGGAAGAAGGAAAGGAAGGAAGGAAGGGAGGGAGGGAGGGAGGGAGGGAGGACCCTCCGCAATAACCTGGAATTATGTATTATCCAAGCTTGTCAGTAGTGAGCTTCATTATAGGTATGCTAATTAGGTAGAAAATTTACATATTGGTAAGTGCCAATGTCTTAGGGTCCTGGTCCTACTTGGGAAGTTCAGTGTATCAGGTAGCAGGGTACCAGTCTTCTGCCAAGAGTGTTTAAACCTGGCTGCTGACACTCTGGGATCTGAAGGTGAAGGTGACTCTCATCAGCTCCTCACTCTGCCTTCATCTTTAGCTCAGGCTAGGGCTTCCCTCATGCAGCTTCTCCTATTTCCTGAAGCCAGGATGCTGCCAGGTCTGCAAGTATGATCTGGAAGCTCTCACAATTTATTCTGCTTTACCTCGTTTACCCAAGTCTCTAGTTTTTTAGCCTCTACTGCTTCTTAGTGGGGTCTCTGTCTGCAGACACATAATTTTGTGTACTTTGGTTTGCTGGATGAATCTCATATCTCCAATATGTTTTTCCTCTTTTCCAAATACCCCTGCCTGCCTGCTTCCCCTCCCTCCCGTCTTACCTCCCTCCCTCCCTCCTTTCCTCTCCTCACTTCTACCACTTCCTCACTTTACTTCTTTTTTTTTTCATTTTTGTCTCAAGGGGCCCAGGTAGGCCTTGAACTGGTTAAGTAGCTGAAGATGACTTGGGACTTCTGATCCTCCTGCCTTCAACTCCCAAATAGTAACTGTGCACTTCCAAGCCTGTGTTCTGGTGCAGGAACTGAAGCCTAGGCCTTCTTGCATGCTAGGGACACACTGCCAGTTAAGCTTGTCCATGTGTTTTTGTCTCTTTCTTGCCTGGCTTAGTGTCCAGGAGGGAGTTGCTTAACAAAAAATTCCCTTGGGTTTGTTTTAAAGCAAAAAGGCAAACTGTGGCTCTGGAACTGCTTGAGTCAGAACGGAAATATGTCATCAACATCTCTCTGATCCTGAAGATAAAGGCGACATTCCAGGGCTCTGATGGAAAGAGGAACCCCAAGGAGAGAAGGTACCAGTGTGCTCATTGCCTTTGCTTTTCAGACTGACGGGATTTAAGGTGAGTCATGCACTGCTGTTACTTTGTGGATTCTGGAGCTTAGAGGGCTCCAGAAAGTCTTTGCAAGAATAGGCAGTGATGGGACGTCTCAAACTGGTTCTCAGCAGGTAGACAGTGAGTATAGTCTGTGGGGCTTTCAGTCTGTGTCAATTCAGAATCTAAAGTGAGGCACCATGTGTCCTCACAGATGGCAGACTTCCTGAGACCTAAGTCTCAGGAAATGGATGTGGCAGAGCTCTGAGTATAAGAGCCCTTAGACAATGACACAGGAGGGTAGAACTCCTGTTCAGGTGATCCCATAGCAGCAGGTACTGTGTAAGAGCGTGCACCAAGTCTTGTGTGGCACTATGCTTCCAGGATGCTGGTCCTAATGTCACAATATACCGGCTTTTTACTCCCTCTGTTGGAAGATAACAGGAAAGAGGGAAGGACCAATTAATGAAGAAGAGCTGATTCAGAATGGAGGAAAAGAACAATCCTGATCAATGAGAGTCTTGGATTACATAGCATTAGTACTTTAAGCATTCATTCCATGAGGTGATAAGACACCGGTGCTTCATCAGTTGTGAATCTACCTAAGGAAGTTCCCATTTTCCTGCTTCTTCTGGCTCCTCCTGTTTTACTTGACTTCACAACTGTTCAATGTCCCCTCCCACCAAACCCAAACGCCCACATACTCACCCTTATCTCAATGACTGCAGTGAGGAACTCCCCAGCAACGCACACGTGTCTTGAGTGTTTCTAAGGATTGGAAGGGCTTGGGCAGAAAGAGGAACTCCAAGGAGAGAAGCTACCCATGTGCCTGTGGTGCCAGTGGCCACCACCACAAGCTTGTAGTTTACTACCACAAGGTGCTGATGATCAAAATATAAACAACAGAAGGCTGACATGACATTGCAAGCCCCTGACTTAGAATAAATGCTCAGGACTCTTGTTTCATCTTCCCACAGTGGCCGAGACTTTCTCTGTTCCTTCCTACCCACCAAAGATCCCACCTCTCGTCCTGAACCATGGGAAGGTTCTGAACTGTAGCTTTGATTTTTGTTTTTGTTTTTGTTTTTTTTTTTCCCAAGTACCTGCAGAGTTTAAATGACTCAAATGGAAACAGAATCTACCTCTTGGTGTGGGTTTGCTTATGTACCTAAGGTCTCTTTTTTGTTTCCATAAAATTGGGGATCTGGGGTAAAAGTAGGGAAGAGCCATGTACCCTGGGTCCTATGTGTCATACTTGATCTGGAACTTCATGACTCTTCCTCAACACTGGGGTATATAGCCATGGGGCAGGGTACTTACCTACCATTCAGGAGGCCCTGGGTGCTATCTCCAGACTGGACAAGGAATCTGCAGAACCTTGTGATGTCTATATATCAGAGGAAGACACCAAGTTCCAGAGACACTCAAAGCCACATAGATAAGGGAATCCTTGTTCCATCCTATACAAGACAATGCTATTCATGTTAGTTGTCAAGGTAACCCTCAGTCAAGCAGCACAAAGCTTCAACTCAGAGCATTGCAATGGAAAACGCATTGTTTTGTTCTTGGTTGGGCTGTGCTGCATTTTCTGTCCTACATTTGGGTTCTCTTCATCTTCTTTTCCTCACTAAATATCTTCTTTTCTATACGATTTTCTGAAACCTTGATGCACTGAGAATAGATCTATCAGCAATGTTTTTCATGAGAGTTTATTTGACTTCGCTCACCAAATGATGGCGAGGCATCAGCACTTTCTACCCTTTGTTGAAGTGGTGACCACTGACATTGCCACCCCTTCTCAGACCTGCAAAACACAGCCTTAGGCTTTTCCTGGAAACACTGAATTGCTCAAATCAGTCCTCAGTCGTTTCAGGCCAGCCTTGTGCATTTAGAAGGGCACATGCAGCCAGAGGGAGCCTCGGTAGAAACTGTGGTCACATGTGAAAATGTCATGGAAGTTACTGTTCTGACGCTGTTTGACTCATTTTAAGACTGAGCAGTCTGGGAGCACCTGTGAGGAGGACTGCTGTTTCACCTGATGTACAGAATTCAGAATCACAGCTACCGAGAAGTGATGAGTTCTGTGTTACAGGTTGCAATCATTTAATTATCTAAGTTCATTCATCTGTGACCTGCTGCTCTTAAAGCCAGCCATTAACCCATTCAATGGGGCTGTGATCCACTGCTTGTAAAGACTGGCATCATCTTGGCCCAATGATGAATTAGCAAGAACAATATAACTAAGTTGAAACTATAACTGGATTTTCCTTGATGGCTTTTATCTTGTTTTTTTTTCTTCTATTACTATTTAAATAATATATTGATGAGAGGAGAGAGAACTTTGAAGGCTATAGGAACTATCCATATTGCCATAAAAAAAATAACATGTTTTAGTTAGGGTTTCCATTGCTGTGAAGAGACACCATGATCAAGGCAACTTTTATAAAGGACATTTGATTGGGGCTGGCTTACAGTTTCAGAGGTTCAATCTATTATCATCATGGCAGGAAGCATGGCAGCATCCAGGCAGAAATGGTGTTGGAGAAGGCATTGATCTGAAAGCAGTCAAGAGGAGACTAACTCTTCCTCACTGGGCGGAGCTTGAGCACTAGAAGCCTTCAAAACCTGCCTATACAATGACATGCTTCCTTCAACAAGGCCACGCCTCCTAACAGTAGTACTTCCCATGGGCCAAGCATATTCAAACCACCACAGAACCCTTGAATATTGTGATTGAGAGTCAGGCTTGCAAAGCAGTGCGACCGATGAGAGGTGCCTGTACTTCTTGCCTTCTTTCTCCCTCTACTTTCCATCTCCTGGCTCAACTCCTCTACACTCTTCCATGGCTTCATATAATATCTGTTAATTTTTTTCAAAAGTTTATATGCTCATTTTCCATGTTTAGTCAGAACACACTGTAAGTCTTTGCTCTTCATGAAATATGTGTTTCCACTATCATTGCAAGGGTTAGACATGTCTAACTGGACCTTGAAACCTCAGTTATCCAGTGACAGCCCAAAAGAAGGCATCAGGCACATTAGTGACAGTAAAGCAGAAAACGCTATTCTGGAGAGAGAAAGAAAGAGCCTGGGGAGGACAGGAGGAAAGATCATCCAGAATATATCCCATAATTAATATGGGCAATGGATCCAGAATATATCCCATAATTAATATGGGCAATGGATCTAAAGTCAGGCCTCAGCGTGGTACAGCAACTTCATTATCACACTGGCTGTTGCCTGGAGTCTTCTGCAGCCTTCAGGTAGGGGGAAGTCTTTGCATCTGGATCTGCTGATTTGGTTTTTGCTCTTTAGTGTGATCAGTTGTGCTTTCTCCAGGCGCCTGCTCTTCTTCCAGCCCTCTTGGTTCCTAGCTCCTCTCTGAATTTCTCTCTGGTCTGAACAAGTTATTTAGTTCTTCCAAGAACACTTTGCTCCGAGTAAGTTCCAGAGGCCTCTCCATTTGTCTCCCAGCCAGCCAGCTTTGCTTTGTGTATGCCAGCACTCATGGACCAGAGAGCTAAAATGGATCACAATAGTGGAAGATTTCTTTGTACTCTTCATAAGAGAGCTCACTACCCTATTCTGGTGTTTTTCTCTTCTCTAAGATACAACTCCATGGAAGTCTTTGCTTTGCCTAGAAAAGGGCAGGGGGAACCAGACAAAAACCTTTCTTTTAATCTGACATCCTGTCTAATGCAGAGGTCTGCTTGTGGCCAGATCACCTCGATGGTCCACAAATGTATGTCCATCATATCCTTGGGAAATTAATTAAACTCAGCTCTCAGAGACAAGTAGGCTATCATGTCTATGTTAAATGTGTTGAAAGCACAAGGAAATATACTTGGCATTTCCCTGAGCCATCAAATTAGAGCTCAGATCCTTGCTGCTATGCAGCAGATTCCATCATCTTCTTCCTCTTCTTTGTTCCTGTAGGGTCCTGTTCACTCCATCCTTCTCAATTCCGGCTCCCCCTTCCTTAGATGATTCTCTTTGTCTCTCTTCTCTCCATTCCATCCTCCTCTGACTTCTCACTTCTTCATTTCCTCTGGGTTAAAAATGAGGCACACAAACAGGTAGAAGAGAGAGATTTGAAATAGGAAAGAGGCTCTATGAAACACCAAGAAATGCTGAACAGCCCTAGTCTATAGTCGGCAGGGGTCCAGACAACAGACTACTTATGCCCAGCATGCTTTTTTGATACTGGAAGAAAAGGATGCCTGGGTTGGTGAGTAGTTAAGAGCCCTGGCTGCTCTTCCAGAGATTCTGAGTTCAATTCCCAGCACCCACATGGTGGCTCACAACCATCTATAAGGAGATCTGATGCCCTCTTCTGGCATGTGGATTCATATGAAGCAGAGCACTCATACATTAAATACATAAAAATTTTTTAAAAAGAAAAAGATATGTGAACTCCTTCATTGCCCTGATGCCCTGAATTCTATCTGCCAGTGTTAGCTGAGCTTTACCACTAACCCAAGCCGTGTTACTCTAGCCAGTGGCCAAGAAGAGATTGTTTGGGTATAAATCAGCTTGAAATCTAAAACACTGAGAAAGATTTCCTTTAGAATGCCTACTGGGTGTGATCTAAATGAAACTGTTCTTTATTGTTTGGTCAATCACATTGGCATAAGGGACCATCACTAAGGGGGCCTTATCTGTTGTCTGGAGATGTCTACTTTTCTGAAAAGAAATTTAAAATCCTAAATACAGACTTGTGAGAGTGTTTTGGATGTTAGACAATGGGGCCTGCTGTGTTTACTCCTATGGGGCCATCTCCTCTCTTCTCCTGGCCCGTTTGACTCTTCCTTTGTTCTGTTTCAAGCCTCTTTCCTGGCTCCTTGCGCTACCTTGTCCAGCAGCACTTGGATTTGCTTCATGCGCTGCAGGAGAGGGTCCTGAAGTGGCCACGCCAAGGAGTCCTTGGAGACTTATTCCTCAAGTTGACAAATGATGAGGTAAGGAACTCCCTTCTATGTACTTTGAATGGACTATGTCTCACTCACCTGCTTCTCCTAATGGAAAATCAAGAATCAGTAAGTTCCAGAGTTAGAAGAGGCCCTGATACCTGGTCTAACCTCTCCATGCTGCAGTTAATAGGATAGGATCATAGAGATTCAAAGGCTTTGCTGACATCACCCAGCTTGCTGCATAGTTGGTTACTATGACTGGAACCCTGGCATGTCTTCTACCTTCTGATTCGCAACTTTGTAATGTACTGTTGTAGCCTTCATTGATTATGCATGTATATGTATATATGTATTTATATATGTGAGTTTATATGTACATGTGTGTATATTTATATCACACTTGTATGTATGATACATATACTATCAAGTATGTATATAACCCTATATACATATAAAATAAGCATGAATAATATATATATTTTCATATATAATTTTCCCTCCTTATAGATTTTAGAATATATGGTAGGTGGCTGTTTGTCTTGCATGTTTTTTGTTTCAGTTCCTTAGAAAAAGAGTGCTGAATTTTGAACTCTCTTTAGTGTTGCACTGAGAACATATCCAGACCAGAAGTTGAAAACCCAAATGTTTCCGGACATTGGCATATGTAATACATGGAGCTGAGTGTGAAGCAGTCTGGACTGACTAGAACTGGCTCAAGCAGGCTAGGTTTGTTTAGATGCAAAGAATAGCTACTCAGATATTCCAGTTATTATTTAGGGAAAAAGGGCTGGAATTAAGTGCCATCTAGAATTTTATGTAAAATTAAACATCATGTGAGGCAGTTAAAGCTAGTCAATTTTTGCCTGCATCTTTATCAGCAGCCTGGTTCCAGAGTGAGTTCGAGGCCAGCCAGGGATACACAGAGAAACTCTGTCTCCAAAACCAGTAATAATAATAATAATAATAATAATAATAATAATAATAATAATAAAAAATGTATTTTTATCATTTAACAATTTAAAAGACTTTAACTTACTTGACTCTCAGTACTTTTTTACTCTCTTGATATGACGGTAGAACTGTTGCATTTTGGTTCCTATGTTATAGTATCTTAAAACCAAAACTATTTTTATAGACATAGTCTCATGGGTCACTGGCTGTCCCTGAACTTGCTATGTAGTTGAAGATGATCTTGAAGTCCTGACTCTCTTGATCTTCCTCTTAAGTTGCTAAGACTATATGTGTGTTCTATCATGTACATCTAAATGTGGAGGAAACAACAAAAGAAAAAGCCTCTTTAAAAGATGAATAAGGAGAGATGGCTCCAAGATTAGGATTGCGGTTTGGTTATGATAACCAGCCTGGTGGCTCACAACCATCTGTGACTCCAGCTTCAGGACATCTCATACCTTTTGATCTCTGAGGGC
>JADRCD010223334.1:7991-49797 GCA_019843815.1 Montemys delectorum
AGAGAGGTGAATAAAATAAAACATTTTAAAGATTAAAAAAAAAAAAGCCCTGACACAACATTACAAGACAAGGAACCTCTAAGCCAGTGGTTCTCAACCGTCTTAATGCTGTGACCCCTTAAAACAGTTGCTCACGTGGTGGTGACCCCCAACCATAAAATTATTCTCCTCTCCTCCCAAAGGGTCATTACCTATAGTTTAGGAACCGCTACTCTAAGCCATTTTAGTTCAGTTCATTTTCTGCATGTGACCTACCCTTAAAAGTAGTTTGTTTCCCCACTGAGAGTCTCTTGGAAAGCCTACATTTTCATTTATAAGTGGTTGTCAGTAGGAGATATTTTCTGGGTTAGGGATCGGGGCTTGTGTCCATTTCTCCTTTCAGCTCTAGGACCCCAGCTGGTCCTACCCAGGCCCTGTGCACTGCCTCAGTCTCTGTGAGTTCAAATGTGCATCAACTCTATTGATTTAGAAAGCTTTGTTTGCTTGGTGTCTTCTATCCCCTCTGGCTCATACAATCTTTCTACCTCCTCTTCAGGAGGATTCCCTGAGTCCTGAGGGGGAGGGATTTGACGTGTCTTCAGCAATAGGACATGGTTATCATTTTGTGGAGAACAACCTATAGTCATGTTCTTGCCAAAAAAAAACCTGGGTTGTTTGTGGTTTCTCATGGGACCCTTTTGGCCAACAACTCAATTAGATATACCCTTCCCTAGTACTGGAAGCTTCATTTGGTGACAAGATAACTAGTTGGGGACCTGTCTCCCCATTATTTGGCAGTTTCATTTAGATTGCCTTCATATCTATAGGAAGCTACTACCCCTCAAATGGCCCATAATTTTAGCTATCTCTTCCCCACAGTCTTTCATCAACCTCTTCTCTCCCCTCCCCATCTCTTCTATTTCCCTTTACTAGGGAGATCTATCTCTCCCCCAACCCCCATCCTTTACTCTGTACCTAACTTCTGTGTTTCTCTGGTTTATACCTTAGTAATCATGACTTAATGACTAATATCTACATTCAATTGGACATATACCATATTTGTCTTTCTGGGTTACCACACCAGAAGGATTTTTTTTTCTGGTTCCATCCATTTACCTATGAATTTTATGATTTCTTTTTTTTTTTTTTTAACAGCTGAGTGATAATTCTATTTTCAAAATGAACCACATTTTCTTTGTTCATTCTTCTGTTGAGAGACATCTAGGCGTCCAGTTTCTGGTTATTATGGGTACAGCAGCAATGGTGGTGGCTGAGCAAGCGCCTCTGTGGTAGGATGGAGGGTCCTTTGGGTCTGTGCCCAAGAGTGGTACAGCTGGATCTTGAGATTGATTGGTTCCCATGTTCCTGAGGAACTGCCACACACTGATTTCCACAGTGTTAGCCTATTAATATCGAGTGCGTGAAATTGCCTGTCCTCTTTGTCTTAAATGAGCTTTTTAGATGAAGTTTTCATGAAGCAATTTATGAAGGCACTGTCTTATAGAAGAGAGTGAGAACAGGAGCAATCTGTACACCATTATAATCACCTGTTTCTAGGATCTACCTGCTGTTCTCACCCATCTCTCAAGAGACTGAATGGAAGTGTAACTATCCCAAACCAACACTCTCAGGAGGGAGGAAACCAATTAAAAACATAAAGATCTCTCTCTCTCTCTCTCTCTCTCTCTCTCTCCCCCCGTTTCTCTCTCCTTCTCCCTCTCTCTCTCAGGGTTTTTTTTTTTTTGTTGTTGTTGTTGTTTTGTTTTTGTTTTTTTTTTTGAGTCAAGGTTTCTCTGTGTAGCCCTGGCTGTCCTAGAACTCACTCTGTAGACCAAGACTGGCCTTGAACTCAGAGGTCTGCCTACTTCTGCTTCCCCAGTGCTGGGAATAAAGGCATCAGCCACCACCACCTGGCTACATAAAGAATTCTTAATGCGGCTAGTGTCCTGAGCAGACCTTGGGCGAAATCTCCATAGCCAGTCCCACAACACCCAGAGGAAGCTCCACTCACAGGTGCTCTGACACACCCAGGATCTGAGGTGAGGAGGAACCAACATCTGTCCCAACACTGGGAGTAACTGGGAACAGCAGGACCAGGCACTCAGGAACTCTGCCATCCCAGTGACTCGGGTTCCTTCCGGTCTGTCTGGGCTGGTGTTCTGAGCAGACCTTGGGTGCAAGCTCCGCAGCCAGTCCCACAACACCCAGAGGAAGCCCCACTCCCAGGTGATCTAACAAGCTCAGGATCACAGGATCACAGAGACATCTTGACTCTGAGGAGTTCTGACACAACCAGGATCACAAGAAGGACAGGCTCCATCAGATTTAGCAAGGGCAGGTAGCACTAGAGATAACCAGATGGCAGGGGGCAAGCATAAGAAAATAAACAACACAAACCCAGGTCACTTGGCATCATCAGAACCCAATTCTCCCACCATAGCAAGTCCTGGACACATCATTACACTGGAAAAGCAAGATTCAGATATAAAATCACTTCTCATGATGATGATACAGGACTTTAAGAAAGACATAAATAGCACCCTCAAAGAAATTACAAGAGAGCACAGGTGAACAGCTAGAAGCCCTTCAAGAGGAAACACAAAAATCCCTTAAAGAACTCCAGGAAAACACAATCAAACAGGTGAAGGAAATGAGCAAAACCGTTCAGAATCTAAAAATGGAAATAGAAACAATAAAGAAAACAGAAAGAGAGACAACCCTGGCCATACAAAACCTAGGAAAGAAATCAAGAGTCATAGATGCAAACATTGATAGAAGAGAGAATCTCAGGGGCAGAAGACACCATAGAAAACATTGACACAACAGTCAAAGAAAGTGCAAAAAGCAAAAAGCTCCTAACCCAAAACATCCAGGAAATCCAGGATGCAATGAGAAAACCAAACCTAAGGATAATAGGTATAGAAGAGAGTGAAGATTCCCAATGTAATGGGCCAGTAAATATCTTTAACAAAATTATAGAAGAAAACTTCCCTAACCTAAAGAAAGAGATGCCCATGAATATACAAGAAGCCTACAGAACTCCAAATAGACTGGACCAGAAAAGAAATTCCTCCCGACACATAGTAATCAAAACACCAAATGCACTAAACAAAGAAAGATTTTTAAAAGCAGTAAGGGAAAAAGGTCAAGTAACATGTAAATGCAGGCCTATCAGAATTAAGCCAGACTTCTCACCAGAGACTATGAAAGCTAGAAGATCCTGGGCAGATGTCATACAGGACCTACAAGAACACAAATGCCAGCCCAGGCTACTATACCCAGCAAAACTCTCAATTACCATAGATGGAGAAAACAAGATATTCCATGACAAAACAAAATTTACACAATATCTTTCCACAAATCCAGCCCTACAAAGGATAATAGATGGAAAACATCAACATAAGGAGCAAAACTATACCCTAGAAGAAGCAAGAAGGTAATCTTTCAACAAGTCCACACAAACCTAATTCCATCTCTTACAACAAAAACAACAGGAAGTGACAACTACTTTTTCTTAACATTAATATGAAAATTAATATTACCAACATATCCTAATCGATTGAAATTCAATAATATGAGGAATTAGAAATTTGTTGATTGTCATCCTATAGTCTCTCTAACTTGATAATTGGAGAAATACATCCAATATTGTACAATCTATATATACCTTCAGCTTGTTTGTTTGTGACAGTGTCTGGCTGTGTACAACATAAAGATCTTGAAATCTTGCTTCTCCTATCTCAGCCTCTCTATTAGTAGTATTGTTTATTTCATGTCTTTACACTATACTATGGTTTTCAGAACAGCTTATATATTTCAAAAGTAGTTATATACCCAAAAGAAACATAGAGATTAACTAGGGAGGTTGCTTGTAAGAGAACAACAAAGAGTGAGACTGAATGCTTTGCTTGATGTTTGTAACTCTTGTATCAAATTTGAAGAAGAGGACTTTATAAGTTACTTTTTCTCTGAGATGAATGCTTTTCCAAATTATCACAACTAAGGAATCAAATTCTTACCCTCACCTAATGTCTGTGCCACCCTCCAAGCAGAACCATTGTTCATTGAAACAGTTGATGAATGACTTTATCGATAGACCATCTTAATACCTACACCATTTTTTAAATGAATGTAACCTGTTCTTTGTGGGGTGAGAATAAAGTTACTCACTCAAGTCAAATAGCTGACCATAGCACAAAGTCTGTATCCAAAAATCAAGCCTACAAGTCATTTCTTGGTGCACCAGAACTATCAACTCTCAGCTTAGCTACGATGGAGGTAAAATCCTTTGGTGATATGAGGGTCATTGAAGTACAACCTTATTACAATGAAATCCAATGTCTAAAAATTTTTCTTATTTTGGGCTTGTACCACAGTAAGAGTCAAGATTTTAAACTCTACTAAATACAAAGCAAATAGACTTTATATATTTATGTTCATTTAACAAAATACTAGTAGTGATGTATTATTTTGAAGTATACAGTTAATATGTTTGGAGTTATTTAAAATTTATATTGAGAAAAATGTATTTTCAGTATTGCTATAGACGAGCATTTACATAAGGCTGTTAAATTGATTGTTGTTTTATATCAAACAACTTTTATAATACTTATTTTTATTGTTATAATATTTTATAAATTTTAAGGCATATGACAAAAAAGATATTGAAGTTATTGAAGAGTGGGTTCTCTGGGAGGACTGGGGGTAAAAAGGGAAACAAGAATGTGATCTAATTCTATTTACTTAAAGTATGTTTTTAAATGTTAACAAATTCAGATAAATTGAAATCACGTAACTTTTCTCATCATAATGCAATAAAAGTTTAGAAAAAAAGAATTCTTAATGCATATGAAATGGGAAGAAAGGTTCAGTGGAGCATGTGAAAGTCACACTGCTAGGAAAGAGATAGAGAATCAATCAAATGAGGTGCATATGACCATGCTGTGTGGCAGGCTGAAGAGAGAGGCCTCAGCCATTAAGAGTACTTGGCTACTCTTGCTGAGAACTGGGCTTTTGTTCTCAGTGCAAGCAGCTACAACTCCAGTTCCAGAAGATCTGATGCCCTCTTCTGGCCTTCACAGGCAGGAAACTGAGGCAGGATAAGTTCAAAGTCTACCTGACAACTCAGTGAAACCCTATTCAAAGTAAACAAAGTAAACTGGGAGTGTAGGTCAGGGCAGAGCCCTTGCCTGGCACATAGGTGGTGAGGCCAGCATGCAACCTCAGCATTGAAAACAACTTTATTATGTTAATAACCACTTGCATTTAGAAGAAAACACACACACACACACACACACACACACACTATCCGAAATTCATTATTCTAATGTATAAGATAATATCTCTTTCAGAATCTAAATTGCTTTCTGAATCCTTGAAGATAATATTGGATATTGAGAGAAAAAAATAACATCAGAGATAGGTGGTGAGAGGAATTAATCTGTATGTGAGAAAACTCACCTCCTCCCCACATATCAGATGTTCTCTTGGAGATGGCACCTGATCGAGTTTTATTGGTCTACTGAAACTTGGCCTCTATAACTCAGGAAGTTACAGCATACATATAATAATGAATATTAAAAGACTGATTTGAATGCCAAGTCATTTTTTTTCTCCCAGAGTACCACTGAATGGATTTAGAACAGACTGTGTTTGACAGCTACTCCCACATTCCTTATATGCCATATTCCTCAAAGTAGAAGGTTTTAATTAAGGTTACAGGAACTGGATCTTAGCTGTATGAAAAAAGAGACAACAAAACCTATGGTAGTAATATTATATTTTAAATTTTTTTAAATTGTATTTTTATTTATTTATAATTATTTTGTATGTGTGTGTGTGTGTGTGTGTACGTGAACATGCCATGTATGTGGATGCTCAAAGAAGCTACAAGAGTTCATTGGATCCCTGGAGGTGAAGTAAGATACAATTCTGAGCCACCTGATATGGGTCCCAGGAACTAAATTTGGGTCCTTTAGGAAAGTAAGATGCACTTTTAACCACTGAGCCATTTCTCTAGCCCCAGTGGTATAATATTTTTTTTTAAAAGGATATATTATCTACCCATCCATCCATCCATCCATTCCATCCATCCATCCACCCATCCATCCATCCATGTATTCTATTGATATATATGCATATAAATTAAGTTTCATACATATTTTAATCACATCTACACCTAGTCCCTCCTAACTCAGATGCAATCCTCTCAGATCCCAACCAGCAAATCTTTCTCCCAATTTCATATACCTTTTTCTTTAGTCGCTGAGTAGAACTGATGCTGTGGTTCTGTTCAGCGTGTAAGGCCATTCACCCACTGGAATGGGGGCAACCTACCTGAAGAAAACTTCCCCGATAGCCTGGGACACTCCTTCCCCAGCGGGCCACCCGTTGCTTAACTGCCCCTCAGTTGGGGTGCCGAGTTGTGTGGGTTCCTTCCCAAACCCATGGTGGCATCCTAAGTGCTTGGTGTTACACATGTGGCCGCGTGTGTGCTGCGGTGGGCCGCTTCTGTCAGGAAAACTGTCCCACAGAAGCCCTCGGCAACTTCCGGCTCTTCAGAGCTGAGAGGGCTTTCCCGACCTGCTATTTGCTTTTTCTGCCTAAGTTTACTTCTGGAGTAGGACCGGCAGAGAAACAGCAGGGAGGATTATTGCCCGGAATGAAGCGCCCTGGCCAGAACAACCTCATTTTATGCTGTGTGTGTCAACGAGTTAATGAAATTATGCGCTTTTATTTTTTTCAGTATGGTCTCCATGTCTGTCTTCCAAGATTAGGCATTCTTGTAAAAGTGAAATTTAAGTACCATTCAGTTTCAAGACCCAGAGCTCGCAAGCCTGTTCTTTAAGGGACAGTGGGCTTCAGGTTCCTTCCGGTATTTGTCGGTTTCGCAAGTAAGATTCTCAGTAAACTCTGGAGCTGTTTAACCCTATGTGATTCAATGAACAAATATTCAAATATTTATTGAACATCATTTATGAGTGAGATCATGGGAGAAATGAAATGCCAGGCCATGAAGAGGAGATAAACACTAGTATGCTTATTGGGAAATACACTGTGACTATATTTTTATAATATTAAGTTTTATTTCAAGTGCATTGGTGTCTTGACTGCATGCATGTCTGATGAGTTACAGTTTTGAGCTGCCATGTGGGTGCTGGGAATTGAACAACCAGTGCTCTTAACCTAGTGATTAAGTTTTTAAGGGAAAATTGTGAATTACTGAAAAATTTTTGTATAGCAAAGTTAGAAATCTGTGTCTTGAATGAAACTAGTTACCTGTGGTGATTTGAATGAGATCATCTCTCATAGGCTCATTTGCAGGCTTAGTCCTCAATTGATGAGCTGTCAGTGATTAAGGAGTATGGTCACGGTGGAGGCAGTGTGTTACTAGGGGCCAGCTTTGAAGTTTCATAAGTGTGCTTCCCTCCCCACCCCACCCCACCTGTGGCCTGTGGATCAGGATGCAGCTCTCAGCCTACTTGTCCAGCAGATGTCTGCCTGCCGTCATGCCACCAAGCTCCTCACCATAATGATGGACTAACCCTCTGAGATTGTCAGCCTCCAGGTAAAAGCTTTCCCTTGCAGGAGTTGCCTTGGCCATGATGTCTCTTCACAACAATAGAACAATGACTAAGGTAAAGTTACAGAACCCTTAATTCTTTTTAACTTAAATCTTTTCCAATGTTGAATTTTTAACTGAAATCATCCCCGATGTTAAACTGGGTTTGTGCTTAATATTTTCCAGAATTTGACCAGATCAGTAAAGGAAGCAAATGCCCCCAAATGCAGGCCAACTGACCACTACCCAGTGGTCTCGTATAAAATATTGCTGACCAAAGTAGAGTCATGCACTCCTACTGGCTTTCTAGTAGTAGTGTGTTGACTGGATGAGTCTCTCCTGGATTCATATTCTAAAGCCAGATCCCCAATGTGATGATATTTGGAAGTGTGGCCTTTGAGGGGTAATTGTGTCAAGAGAGTGGATGCATCATGAATGAAATTAGTACCTCTGAAGGAGACCGTGGAAAAGCTGGTACCTCTCGGCCTTTGGAGAACCCAGGCTGTGAGCCTGTAGCACTGGCACCTGGCTCTCAGATTTCCCAATCCCCACAAACTAGATTTTCAGCTTTTAAGTTTTAATAGTTTGTTTCTGACAGATAGATAGACAGACAGACAGACAGACAGACAGATACACACACACACACACACACACACACACACACACACACACAAGCCAAAATACAATCACTGCTAAGAAACTGCTTCTTGTCAGCTACTTTTGCATCTCCTCTTTCATTGAACTTACAACTATTCCTCTCTTCACATCAGGTTCCCACTTCCCCAAGTATTCTTAAGCACATCCCCTTTTGCAGAACCCACTATAAGCTACTGGGTTCTTACTCCTTGAGACTCTTTTTTATTATCCCTGCTCTAGGTCTAATGGAGAGTGGTCAGTTGGCCTGTCTGTCTGTCTGTCTATCTATCTATCTATCTATCTATCTATCTATCTATCTATCTATCTGGTCTCTGTTATGTGCTCTTCTCATAAATTTGTGTTAGTTCAAAATGTATGTAGAGAGAACCTTCTCTATGATCTATAATGTTGGCCTGATTAACTAGGTGTTAGACTTACTAACCTATGAACAAAAAAAGATCACAAATACAAAGGCCCCCAGAGGGTAGCTCAATAACAGACAATAGAGCTCCTCCTCCACCTTACTGCTTTGTCATCCTAAGGGAGTTGGCTCCATGGTTCTGTTCTAATAATGGCTCTTCCAGCACATCCTCACTCCAGCTCATTACAGAAGGGAGTGAATGAAGAAGCACTCGATTCAGAAGTGGCATATAGTGCACCTGTGTGCACTTTCTATTGATTATGCAGTCTAGCTAGACTCGAGTCCATCTTTACTAGTAGTGTAGAGAAATGAGTGGATTTTAGCATGTTCCACCACCTACTGATATAATGTCTATCTCTTAGAAGTGAGCTTTGAAAGCCACAGCCAGCAGGTGCTGCTCTGCCTGGCACAACACTTCTATCCTAGTTCCTTCAGAATTCCTTCTTTGCTGAGAACAGCCAGATGGAGAACATAAATTGGAGCTAGATGGAGACAGTAAGACATTTTTAATCCGGTTTCCATCCACTGTACAGCGATACCCCTTTGTTGACCCTGAAAAAAGTAGGATCTCGGCCATATTGATTGCCTGATTACCAAGAATACCAAATATACATAAACAGTATAATATATTAAATCTATAATTACTGCTAGTAAGACCAAGAAAAAATACATCCCTTCCTGTGTAGCCAAAACTCCAGTAGTTTTGAATGCCCTTCATTTTATATTTTATTCTGTCAGTAGGATGTTATCCTGTCTGGGGGTACCTTCTACACCCCACTTCATGGGGATTAAACCCAGGGCCTTGTGCACACTAGGTGAGCATTCTAACAATGATCTACCTCTCAGCCCTCTCTTTTGGAATGTCTACACCCTGGCTTTGAGACATACTGAAACACCTGTGGGCATTATGGGCTTGAGCTTCAACAGGACCAGAATTCACAGGAGACCATTGTCTGAAATAGGGTATAGGCGGGCATGTCAGAGATGCTGATGTAAAAATACAGAATGCACTCGCAGGGCAGCTCCCCTTTCAGAGGGTCAGAGGGTCCTCATTTCTTCTTTTGTGGGTCTGTCCACTTGCTCTTTTTCCTTTATTTGGTCCTTTTTGACCTCACTAGGTTTGAGGGAGTCACTCACCCATGTGACTTTGATTCTCTGTAGCAATGTTTGACTCGGTGCACCCGTATCTCAGAGCACTGCACAGTAGAGACAGCCTTGAACTCTCTGCCTTTTGGTTCAGATTCTACCAAAAGAACATGTGATGGACTCATTCTGTATTGAATATGTGGCATTATTACGAGGTGTGAACTTGTTGGAATAGATGTGACCTTGGTGAAGGAAGTGTGTCACTGGGTGTGGGCTTTAAGAGCCTCCTCCAAGCTGCCTGGAAGCCAGTCTTCTACTAGCAGCCTTCAGATGAAGATGTGGAACTCTCAGCTCCTCCTACGCCATGCCTGCCTGGATGCTGCCATGCTCCCACCTTGATGATAATAGACTAAACCTCAGAACCTGTAAGCCAGTCCCTATTAAATGCTGTCCTTTATAAGAGTTGCTGTGGTCATGGTGTCTGTTCACAGCAATGAAACCCTAACTAAGACATCCTGAGTCAGATGTTTTCCTTCTGTAAGCACGAACACTGTGATTGTGGGTGGAAGGTGGTAATATATGCGACCATAGTCTTCCTCGCCTCTCTTCTACCTTCTTCCTCTCCCTCACTTCCTTTCTTCTTGTTTTTGAGAAAAGTTTCCACTATGTGGCCTTGGCTGGCTCAGTACTTTCTATAGAGCCCAGGCTGGCCTTGAACGTGTGATTTTCCTCCCACAGCCTCCTACATGCTAGTATTTTACAGGTACCAGCCACCGTGCTTAGCACTTCTTTGGGATGAGTGGAGTCAGACCTGAAATGTGAATTAGATGTCAGTTACTACCAGACCAAAAGCCTCTGCTGGTGCTGGTGATCTTCAAGGCGTTACAAGCTGGTGGCTCGCCTGGCCAGATGATCAACACCATCTCCCTTCATCTACTGGTGTTTGAGAACTGCCCACTGCAGACGTTCCTGCCCTGGTTACAGCTTCTGGGAATGACAGGCTTCTAGAACCCAGGATTCCTCCTTTTTAGACAAGGCCTTGCCGTGTCTGTTTCCCACTGTTATTTTGTTTGTTTAATTATAGGATCTGTGAGTATCATTTAGCAATACAAAAACATAGAGCATAAGCTTACCTACAGCAGGAGTAGGTTTCCAGGTCTTAAAGCTTAAAGGATATGAGAGGACTTAAACATTTAACATTATCAAGACAAAATTATGAAACTGACTCATGATAAAAGACACATAATGAATACTTCTCAAATATATGATTCTTCCATTTCACAGAAAATAAAAATAGCATGACAATATTACTAAAATACACATTCTGGCTCTATTCCAGGCCTACTGGAAAAGACCTTGAGGTAAAGTTTTGGAGCCTCCATTCTGGGCTGCAGCTCTTGGCAATCTGAATACCACAATTTAATATGACCTTAATAATGACCTAATAAGATTGTGGTGCTATTTGGATGTTTGAAGAACGTATTTTCTAGGAATTTCAATGGTCACTCTATGAACAAAGAAATAGAGAAAGTGGATCAGGGAAGTATTAGGGATGTCCTTGGGTGGGAGAGGGAATTTGGGTTGGAAATTATCAAAATACATTGTACACATGTATGAAATTGAAGAAAATAAAAGTCTTTTTAAGATCTACATGGCTCAGTGGCTAAGACTGTTTTTGGTGCTTGTGGAGGGCCAGATTTGGGTCTCAGTACCTATGTGATGGCTCACAATTGTCTGTAATCCCAGGTCTATGGAATCTAATGGCTTCTTCAGATCTCCTTAGGCAGGAGGGATGTATGTGGTGCACGTATATACATCCAGGCAAAACAACTATACACATATTACTATTTTTTTAAAAATTCATATGAAACTGTCGTAATACATACACACACATACATATACACCAACAAAAAAATTCCAGATTGTGTATACAAAGCTTACATGGAATATGACATCAAGCTGTATTTTTCTCCTTTTAAAAAGATTTGTTTTATTGGACATAGTTCTACCAGAGGACCCAGCCATACCACTCCTGGGCATATACCCAGAAGATGCTCCATCATGTAATAAGGACACATGCTCCACCATGTTCATACCAGCCTTATTTATAATAGCCAGAAACTGGAAACAACCCAGATGTCCCTCAACAGAGGAATGGATACAGAAAGTGTGGTACGTCTACACAATGGAGTACTACTTAGCTATTAAAAACAATGAATTTATGAAATTCTTAGGGAAATGGATGGATCTGGAGAGTATCATCCTGAGTGAGGTAACCCAATCACAAAAGATCACACATGGTATGCATTCTCTGGTAAGTGGTTATTAGCCCAGAAGTTTGGAATACAGGAAGAACGACCCACAAATCACAAGAAACTTAAGAAGAAGGAAGACCAAAAGGTGGACATTTCATTCCTTCTTAAAAAGGGGAATCAAACACCCACAGAAGGAGTGGCAGAGATTAACTATGGAGCAGAGACTGAAGGAAGGACAAGCATATAGCTATCTCCTGAGAGGCTCTGACAATACCTGACTAATACAGATGTAGAGGCTCACAACCATTCATTGAACTGAGTACACTGTCCCCAATGAAGGAGTTAGAGAAAGGTTCTATGGAGCTGAAGGGTTTGCAGCCCCTTAGGACGAACAACAATTACTAACTAGTACCCTCAGAGCTCCCAGGGACCCAACCACCAATCAAGGACTATACAGGGTGGGACTGAATGTTCTGGCAGCATGTGTATAGTAGAGGATTGCAAACTCGATCATCAATAGGAGGAAAGGACCTCGGCCTTGTGAAAGTTTTGTGCCCCAGTGTAGGGGAATGCCAGGGCCAATAAGTGGGAGAGGGTGGGGTGACAGGCATGGGGAGGGGGGAGGCAAAAGGGGTTTGTTCTTGTTGTTTTTGTTTGTTTGTTTGTTTGTATTTTGGAGGGGAACCTGGGAAAGGGAAAATTTACATGTAAATAAAGAAAATATCTAATAAAAAAAAAGATTTGTTTTTATTTTAAACTGTGTGTTTGTTTATGTGTGAATACAGGTGCGTGCGTGTGTGCGGGTACCATCCAAAGGAGCATTGGATTGCTCCTGGAACTGGAGTGACCAGAAGTTGCAAGCCACCAGTCATGGTGCTGGGAACCGCGCTTGGGATCTCTGCAGTAGCGCTCCTAACCCTAAACCATGTCTCCAGCCCTATCAAGCTGTATTTGTATTCAGCTGTTTTAAAAACAGAAAGAAAAGCAGAAAAAAGGGGAGCAGGAACTTCAGATGATAGTGATGAGAATCATAGTGTTGCACAGGGCGCTTTCACTGTTTGGCAGAGAAAACGTCCCCTAGGTACCATTTTTCCACAGCATTAGATAAGGAAGAAACATGGATACTAAATGCAAGTTCAAAGGATAATGAGATTAATTTTAAAAATTATATTTTATAACAATTCTATTTCTTTTTATAATGCTTAAGATAATTGTACGATACATATATAATGAAAATTTTGAAAATCAATTTTGACTGTCTGATTGGCTTTTAAGTAGTAATTCTCATCTCATCAGAAACAGAAAGGTGATCCAGTGAGATGAGCAGAGGAAGGTGGCTTTTGAGACAGAAAAAGTCTTAAAGAAAAAAAAAGGACCAAAAAGCAGATTAGTCATTACAGAATGTTTTCCTAGTAGAACAGAAGGACTTCTCACACTGCATCAGACACACAGGCCTGCCTGTTTGGTTGCTGACAATACCTTGGTTGTTGTTGTTGTTGTTTTAGAGTTCCTAAAGTGAGAGGCTTCCTTCTGATTAGGTCTTGTCTGTGTCCAATAAACAAACCCAGAACAAAATAGTGGCCTCCCAGAATTACATATATGTAGCTGTCTTTTGCTACATTGTGAGTTCTTCTTTCTTTCACTGTTCTCCACGCTTTTCCCAGCCTTTCAACCTCTAACACTAGATAGGAGAGAAACAGGATAGAAAGGAAACAGGGCAAAGTTATCATGACTACGTCCTGCTGATTAGGGGTATTGAGTTCCTTGCGGCAAGTTTGATCCTCAGTGTTAGGGTATCTATTTTTATTTTTCTTCTTTGTGTGTGACTACTTAACAAACTATGACCAATAACAACCAACAGCAACCAGCCAACACCTCACCCTGCCTCTTGGGGCTCTAGCATTTATAGACCCTTTGAAAAGTCCTCAGAATTCCAAACACAATAGCAGAAACTATCTGCAGCTGGCAAAATCAGGCCCCCACCATAGCACAAGACAAATCATAGTCACCTGTTGAGGACAAACGGAAGCAGCTCCATATCCCTACACCTGGAATTAAAACAAAAACACATTCTTAACCAAAATTTCAGAATGTTCAGTATACATATATATCTATTAATGATTTTACACATATACAACATATACCCACACAAACATAAGATTTCAAATAGTATAAATAAACTCTGGCTATCCTTAGGTAAAAATGGTTTTGTTTTGTTTTGTTTTTAGCAGATTAATGGTCTTATACTAATTACTAAATGCATAAAACTTTAAAAAACAAAGTGTTTATGTATAGAAAATGTTTTGGAATATAACAGTTGATATATTGAATTAAACTATTGAGCTGATTTAACAGCATAGAGTATAGTCAATCAAAATCTCTATGGATTTATATGGAGATGAAGATATTTCCCAGTTAGGGAGGGGAATCTAACTTTATAGCTTCAGGAAAATACCATTATAAAAATCTAGGGGACCTCAAGAGTAGCAAAATCCTATGGGAAAGTCATAGAATTACTGAGTTTTACCAGTCATTGGAGCCTCACACTCTTGGAACTTTAGCACCCTTATTTCTATTATAGACATTGGCCTTTCCTGAGCATCCTCTGAGGTCGGCGTCTCCTTGACATTGAAAATAAAGAACAGTGTTATGAATGGAACGTCATGTTCCAAGGGGTTGGGATGGTGTAAGCTAGCCAAAAATAGAGTCTGGTAGACCTGAGAATTCTTGGGACATAAATTATATTTATTTTAGACATAAAACTTTCTAGCTCTAATCAGAAAAAGTAAAGTCTTTTGTACTTTATAAAGAAGGGTCATTTTCTGCCAGAATGTTGGGGAAGCACCTGAGTCCAAACCCCGAGGCTCTGCTGCCCCATTTGCCAGCTTTTTCTAGAATGTTGTTAGTGCCTTCCTGGCCCTAGACCAACAAGCCATTTCTCAGTTCTGATCTGAGCTTAAAGACAAACACAAGGCTCCATTACAGGCTGCATTCTCCAGCGAGTCTGTCCACCTGCTCCAGGTAAGTGGCCGTGTCCCAAGAGACTCCTTGGGACACAGAAAGCCCATTGTGCCGAATG
Organism: Montemys delectorum; assembly: GCA_019843815.1. NCBI lineage: Eukaryota > Metazoa > Chordata > Mammalia > Rodentia > Muridae > Montemys > Montemys delectorum. The sequence goes on from JADRCD010223334.1 coordinate 23,009, forward strand.
AATGAAGCCCTGTCATAGGCTTACTTCAGTACCTGTCATTAGACAAAATCATAGCACTTTGCTTCCTGGAAAGGCTCCTGCAAGGGTTTTAAAGCTGTAATGTGTGATTTACCACCTTATTAATTTTAGCTGCAGGCCTAAGCACATATGGATATGCTGTTTAAACCGCTCATAGACCTGTGCCATGCTGAGTGCTGTTGTATTCATGTATGCATTTGTATTTATCACAGTATTGTAAGAAGAGATTGTAGGCACTTCACCAAAGTTTTCCAAATGTACAAATCCCTGCAGTGCCTCTTTTAGGCAGTTTCCATCCACTTGTTGCTGTTGCTTTAAGGCATACATGGAAACCTTGGATCTGACTTGTCCCATGAGACACAGCAACTGAAGCCCCTAACTGGGTTTTACAGAGCAGGGCTGCGTGTACAGAGAAGGGATTTAGCTTTGGTCCTTCAGTCTAGGCAGGAAGCTTTCCAAGTTACTAAGCTGTAACCCAGGTAGCAGCTAGCAATGGCTTTGTTTCATTTCTACTTTTGAACGGTGAGCTGATCTGTCGCCAGCTCTGGACTAGAGGAAGGCTTTGATCCTATTCTCCCTTTGGGAGCATTGAGCAGGATCATTTCCACCTTCTAAAACAGAGGCTCTCAGCGGGCCAAGAGCAAAGTCACCTTTTAAATGTTTCTGCTCTTCATTGTGCTCCGTGGATTACCCTGTCTCCCCATGAATTTAGTTTGAACTATTTATTCTCTCTCTGAAGTCTTCCTCCCAATTCCGTAAATGGCAACCCCATCATTCTTCCAGATGCTTGGACCAGTAACCTTGGAGTTGCCTTTGACTCCATTTTTCTGGCATCCTATGTCAGTTAGAGTCCCAGTAAACAACAATGTTACCTAAGGAAAGTTCATTGGGTTTGTTACCAATGTATGGCCATGTTGAGGGAAGCTAATAAGAAAGGGTGACACAAGAGGCAGAACCAGTAAAAACCAGCTCTCCCTGAGGCCAGAAAGAGCAAGGGTAGGGAGAGCTATCAAACCAGCAAGAACTGTGGCCACAACACACACCTGCCTGATGAGCCACCATAGCTGTCGGCAAAGGAAAGCAGACATTACCAAGCAATGTCCTGGCTGAACAAGAGATGGGAGGAAAAGTCTTCCATTTTCGTCCTCCCATCTCTTTCTGGCTAAATCTCTTGCTTGAACCCAATCCAAAGAGGGCAGGGGGATTCAAGTGTTGTAGTTGGTGGAGACTGGACTTTCAGGCAATATAAGGACCAGCACAGAGAGTTTGAGGGACAACCTGCGGTGAGTCCCCTTCAGAATCCCTCGAGAATACCTTCATGCACACCTGTCGGCTTTGCTTTGAACTGCATCCAGGGTCTAATGCCTCGATATTCACCTGGCTGAAGTGGTTTCTCACATGGGAAGATTCGTTATTTCCTCCCCCATAGTCCCCATCTATCCAGGTTTTTAAAAATGTCTGTGACCTCCTAAAATGTATCACTTGTTTATTATTGTTATAAAATATATTCCTCCTTTTCCATCACTTTCCACTCGAATGTAAATTTTTTGAAATGACAAACTTTCTCTTTTTGATGTGTACAATTTTTTGAACCTTGTAGACATTCAGTACATATCAGGTTAATTTCTAATGTGATTTGGTTGGATTCAAAGACCATTACGTGATTCAAATTTGTATAGTGTGTGTGATAATTTGTTTATAAAAATGTATTTGTAACCAGGCGGTGGTGACATATGCCTTTCATCCCAGCACTTGGGTGGCAGAGGCAGGCAGATTTCTGAGTTTGAGGCCAGCCTGGTCTACAAAGTGAGTTCCAGGACAGCCAGGGCTACACAGAGAAACCCTGTCTCGAGAAAAAAAGAAAAGAAAAGAAAAGAAAAAAATGTCTTTGTACATATAAAAATTCTGGAGGTATTTTTAAAGTTCATTGAAAGGGATTGCCACTGAAGACTGGGATTATTGGTAATTAAAATTTGAGAGTTATAAATTGTTCTTGAAGTAACATAGAAATAAACGACTTATTTTAAAGTACTAACTGGCGTCAAGCAGTTCTTCTAATTTAGCGAGACAGTTCCCTGTCATCTTTTGGTTCCCTACCCCTTTTCTCACAATAATTTTTCCAACCTTAACAAGAATTTCTTATTCTGGTTAAGAACTTGTGCTGGGTCTGGCAGTGTTGGTGCAGGCCTTTAATCCCAGCACTCACAAGTCAGAGGTGGTCAGATACCTGTGGATTTGAGGCCAGCCTGGTCTACAGAGCGAGATCCAGGACAGCCAGGACTAACACAGAGAAACCCTTGAAAACAAAACCCACCCATCTCAAATATATTAACTCAGAATTGATCCTATCTGTAGGAAATGCAGGGACAGAGTGGAGCAGTGGAGCAGAGACTGAAGGAAAGGCCATCCAGAGACTGCCCCACCTGGGGAGCCATCCCATCTGCAGACATCAAACCCAGACACTCTTGCTGATGCCAAGAAGCACTTGCTCACAGGAGCCTTGTATAGCTGTCCCCTGAGAGGCTCTGCCAGAGTCTGACTAATACAGATGCAGATGCTAGCAACCAAACTTCTGACTGAGCTCAGGGACCCTAATGGAGAAGTTAGGGCAAGAACTGTAGGAGCTGAAGGGGTTTGTAGTCCCATAGGAGGAACAACAATGTCAACCAACCAGACCCTCAAGAGCTCCCATAAATTAAACCACAACCAAAGAGTACACATGGTGGGACCCATGGCTCCAGCTGTATATGTAGCAGAGGATGGCCATGTCTGGCATCCTGTGGAGGCTCTATGCCTCAGAGTAGGGGATTGCTAGAGTGGTGAGGTGGGAGTGGGTGGGTGGGGGAGCACCCTCATAGAGGCAGGGGGAGGAGATGGGATAAGGGTTTTAGGAAGGGAAACAGGGAAGGGGGACAACATTTGAAATGTAAAGAAATAAAATAACCAATAAAACAAAATGAAACAAAACAAAAACAAGAGGTTGTGCCCCACGTTCTGTCTCACTCTCTGCTTTGCTCTGAGCAAACAGTTTGGACCATACAAACCACAACTCCCTGGCGCTGAGACTTCTAAAAGGAGTCAGCCAAGAGTCACAGCTAAAAACCCAGAGGAGAGTGAAATGGATTATCCCTTCGGTACCAGTTTCCTACGGATTCCTTCTCTCTTTACTTCGAGGCCACAGCTCTTGCCTTCCTCACGCAGTTTTCTCTGCGTGTCAGTAATTAATTCCATCTCTATTCCATCAAGCCTAGGGATGATAATAGCTACGAGATTGCTACCCCGGGCTAGCGTAACATCCTTATTCATAACTCCATCCAAATGCTGCTCAAACTCAGCGTTCCGTGTCTGCTCTGCCAGGATCCCAACAAAGCCAACACTGAGTCCATCTCCTATTCACTCTCCAAAAAAGTTCTCTCCTCTCTCTCTAGCTCTGCCGAGGCTGCTCCTTGACTGTGCATCACTGTGGTGCTGACAGTGGTCTGTGGAGTGGCTCGCATCTCCATCTCTCAAGAGAAGATGACGTAATGTAGCTTGCTCGCGGCAGCGGCATGGGCATCCCTGCCTTGCTCTTCCTCTAGAGGTGTCTCTCCTTCATCAGCAACTCGACGTCTCCCACTCCGCAGCTCTGAAGTTCTCAAGCTTTGTTTTCTAATCATGTAGTAAAAACTTTTTAAAGAAGACTGTTTAATCGTTACTACTTTATTGTTTTTATTCCGATAATTTCAGATGTGCTTACCCTAATGTGTTAAACGCCAGGCTTTTTCTCGATATTCAATGCTTTATGTAGATTTCCAACTGTCCCCTTGATCTCGTGTTGTCGGCTCATTTTCTCTCCAGCTGGATTTTTCTGCAATTATCGGTGCTTTTTGCCCAGTGAGTCCTACAGTCTCTTAAACTCACATTGTTGTTTTGCCTTTTTAGGGCAGATTCTCCTGTAGCCAATGATTCCCTTAAACTCCAGATCCTCCGGCCTCTACCTGCCTGGGTTTGCAGGCTTAATCCACTACACCCGGTTTGTTGTTGCTTGTTGTGAGGGTGTGGTGTAATGTGGTGTGGTGTGGCTGTGGTGTGCTGTGGTTGTGATGTAGTGTGGTACATGCCTGTGAGTGTGCTGGTAGGCCTCCCTGAACAGAACATCTGTGCTTTCCTCAACCACCCTTAGCCTTGTTGCCTTGAGACAAGATCTAGTTCTAACAGGAAGCTTGCCATTTTTCTGCTAGGTTGCCTAGTGAACAAGGTCTTAGATCTTCACCTGTCTTTACCCAGAATGCTGGGATTACAGGTATACATACATGGCAGCTTTAGGTTTTCATATGGGCACTAGGAATCCAAATACTGGTTCTAATGCTTGCAGAGCAATGCTCTTACCTGTAGGCATAATGTTTTTGTGCACTGTGTAGAGGTTGTCCTTGTGTTATTCGAATGCGGATTTCTCTGCCCTTGTATGTTGTTTCAATATGGGCATGGCATTTGTTTAGGTCAAGAGTCTCTTGTCTCAAAAAAAATAATAATAATATAAGAAGAAGAAGAAGAAGAGGAAGAGGAAGAAGAAGAAGGAAAGAAAAAAGAAAGGGAGAAATAAAGAAGGAAAGAAAATCTCCAGTCTCATGCTTGTGTAAACAATTCTTAGCATTTATTCTCTTTCTTGTCAATAAATGCTGATCACCCAATGGCTGTGCAGAAGAGAGAAACTTCTGCCAGCCAGGGGAAGGAGGGAGAGACAGAGAAAGAGAGAGAGAGAGAGAGAGAGAGAGAGAGAGAGAGAGAGAGAGAGATTCAGTTCAGCCTGGTCTACAGAGTGAGTTCCAGGACAGCCAGGGCTATACAGAGAAACCCTGTCTCGGGAAAAAAAAAAAGTTCAGCTGGATAAGGAAAACCCTAATTGCAAGTATTATTTAGGATCATGGTTGGGAGATAGTCAGATTAGTTTAGGGTTAAGATAGAACATTTGACTGCCCAGATATTGAGGTGAAGTTTTAGAATAAGTTGGTTATTCTGTGTTGTTATTTAGGGAACAAACTAAGATAAAGAAAAGCAGCCACTATATTAATTTACAGATTAAACTTATATTAAAAATTACATTTACACTTACCCACTGAGCTACCCCTTTAGCTTCTTGAGCTTATCTTTAATGCCTCCATTTTCCTTTTATTCCACATTAATAGGGGACGGGAGCTACTCCATTGTTGGTAGAAGGGAAAATGACCCATTGTGAAAACTATGTGTTGATCACAAGTGTTACAATGAAGACAGATGCTCAGTTAAATGGAACATTAGTGTTAAAACACTGAACTCAGGAACACTTGGGATGAGAAAAGAGCTTGCTTTGCCGTGGGGGTGAGATAACTAAGCTGCTAGATAAGAAGGGCGGGGCTCTGAGCAGTGCCAGAGGCTAGCTGGCTCTACAGGCCTTCTTCTGGGTAATAGATGCAAGGCAAAGTTGCCCTGTTGTGTAATCTTACTTTTAAGATTATAACAGATTAAATTGTGAATGATGATGCCTTCTAAGAAGAAAGCATCCTCCTATCCCAGGAAGGAGACCACCCCAAGGAGTAAACTGATGGGTAACCAAGAACAGCTGTACTTTGGTAGCTGTGACAGCGTTAGGTCCAAGGTAGAGTTAAAAGACTGACCACACGAGCATGAGGACAAAGGCTGTTAGTGAACAGCCAGTCAGATACCTGTAAGGTCAATGGTAGCAATGATGACTGGAGCTAGATAGTAGCCATTGGAGGTCAGGCGTTAACAAAGCATAAGTCAGAGATGGTCAAAGAAGGGTTTCAAGTACCTCTGACTGGGTAGATGATGTGCAAGCAGCATGCGGTTGGGCCAGGGAAACATGCATAGAGCCTGTGGGTCCCTGTGGCTCAGTTCATGATAGCACAAGAGAGCTAACCAACCCAACAGAAACTGTAGTCTTTTCCTGGTTTCTGTAATGAGTCCTACAAAACTTCAGAAACAAACTACTGCAGTGAAACTGTCCCGCAGTTTCACAAACTGGGTTCTCGCTCAGTTGAAGGGAGAAAAAGACCTGAAACACAGAGTTCGACAACAAAATGACACGAAGCCAAGTTGAGTCCCAATCAAGGCTTCCAACTTTACTTTTGGGGTTCAGGATTTATATGTACAGGAGAAAGCGAAGCTGGATCTCTAGGTTACAATGACATTTGCATAATATAAACAATGCCGGAGGAGTCAGGAAAGAGTCAGAAAAGAGTCAAGAGGGAATCAAGGGGAAGCCAGGCTGCCAGGTGCCCACTCTTGAGGGCTAAGGGCTCAGGGTGTCCAGCAGGTCTCTAGCAGGGAGAGGTTGGAGGCTCGGTCCGAGGTGGGGGTGGAGGTCAACAGCGGATGTCCTTAGGCAGTCAGTTTGCTTACATTCAACAATGTCCTCAGCCAGCGGACATGCCAGCCACTAGACATACCTTACTCTGGCATCCTCGAAGGCAGAACTCAGTGTAGTGGGCCTTTGTTTAGGCGCAGCAGGCGTTGACAGTCTCCGGTCGGTCAGTCGGTCGGTCGGTCGGTCGGTCGTAAGCTCTGATGTCACAGAGTTAAGGCAGGAAGGAGGGATCCAACACTGCAGTGGGTTTTCCTCTCAGGTACCACTGCACTCTAGGGAGTTTCTCTCACTTTAATTTCTCTTAATAAAGCTTCACCTTTCTTCACTTACTCTCATGAATGTTCAGTTTTTGGTCTTCATCAGCACCAAACACCCAACTCAAGTGCCCTTGTCTCAGGTTGACCTTCGGTGGCTACTGAGTCTCTGTCATCCTAAGTTGCTGAGTCAAACACATGCAGGTGAAGAAAGGTCCTGTCATTCTCAAAACCTGAATCTAAATACAAACACATATCTCATATCTGGTATCTACCAACTCAGGTGAGAAAAGGGTTTTTTTTTGTTTTTGTTTTTGTTTTTTTTGTTTTTGTTTTTTTTTTTGAGATTCAGGATTTCATAACTAATCATTAAAAATGTCAGAATATGACTTAAAATCTGTAAAGTTTGCCACAAAGTTCGGTGGTTTCAAGTGTTTTCCACATCCACAAGGAAAGGCAGTAGGAACAAATCAAGTGTCAACTCTGAAAGTGACACTCTACTTAATGGTCAGAGCAGGAGGAACACAGGTGCTGTGTTTGGCCTATGTAGTGTTTTCAAGTGGTAGAGAGGGAGGGTTCAGCATCAACCCTAAGCCAGTTCTCTATTTCCTGTGTCTCACTGGTCTAAGGACCTTCCTGAATTCTAGAATTTTTGCCTTTAACTTATTTCTCAGAGTGCTTTCTTGCCACTCACAGGATCCTACTCAAGACCTTTAAATCCATAGGTCACGATTCTTTCAACACTAGCTTGCCTTCAGATTCTAGGCCTCTCACGTGTGATAGCATGGATAGTATTCCTAGAACTTAGCAGACAGCTCCAATTAACAATTACAGTATCAATAACTAAAATTCACTGCAGATTTACTATATGCTGATGGCATGCTAAATTCTTTTCACATGAATTAATCACTTCAAACAGATGAATGCCAATAAAAAACAATTACAGTTGGAAAAACTTAAGTCATGAATGCTTGGGTTCATTCTGTACTGGCTGTGCTAGGATGAAAAGTTCACTTGAAACCGCAAGTCATGGTTTTAGTCTTTTTCCTCTGCCTTACAAACTCCTCACTGTGACTTCCAAAATGCTTCACAAACTGTTTCTATCCTTCATATGAAAACCAAGCTTTATTTCTCTCTGCATTATATTGAGGCTGAGCCCCCTAATGGACCATAAACATGCCCTGTTCTTTCCATTTCTTTATTCTTGTATTTTCTCCACGCATCAGATAAAATTCTCATCTTGGGTTAAGATGTAGCTCCAGACCACAATAAATGTTCAGAAAATGTTATGGTGAGCACGGATCTCTAATCCTCAAGTCTCTGGAAAGCTCCTTCCTGTCTGTACCACACACCTGCAGGCTCTATCACAAACTATTTTGAATTTTTTACTGAACTGTTTTATTGAACAATTGTCATGTATTCATCCCAGAAGAAAATACAGGGCTCTTTTATCACCAGATACGGTATAGGTGCCAAGAATACAAAAGAAGCTAAGATTCCCTCTTTATATTGAGAATTTAACTCGAGAGAGTAACAAACCCAATGATTACAATATACTGTGATTATTGCCAATGCTGGAAAGTTGAATTGCATCATAATGTGGCCCAAGTTTTGCAGTCACTGGTATCTAAGTATTTTCTGCTGTTCCCTCAATAACTGAGGATAACGTGACTTCCCTCAGATTCTGTTCCCTCATTTGCAGTGTAGACACTAACCCTGTCTTCTGATTCAGGTTCTTAACAAAATCAGACAAGTACGAAGTCACTAGCACAGTGGTTCTCACCCTTCCTAATGCTGAGACCCTTTGATACAGTTCTTCCTGTTGTGGTGACTCCCAACCATAACATTATTTTGTCGCCATTTCAAAATTGTGACCTTGCTACTGTCATAAATAACAGTATAAGTATCTGTGTTTTTGGATGGTCTTAAGTGACCCCTGTGAAAAGGCCATCCAATGCGCTGAGGGGTCACAACCCTCAGGCTGAGAACTGTTGCATTATAGTGTGCCTTTTATGTCATAAAGTGTCCCACCACCTCTCAGCCTTGGGCTAAGGTCAAGTGTAGGCAAATCCCTCCCCACTAAAAAAGAAACTTGTATATGTACACATTTTCTATGAATTCGTCAATGTGTGCTATGTGTTCTTCCTGGCATATAGAAGACAGAATAAATGAGGTGTGTGGGGGGTATTCAGTGAAAACAGGAAACTTCAATTTGAATTCCTAGGGCAAGGTTGGATTTGAACAAATTTAAAGGGAGAGAGAAAATTTGTTAGACTGTTGTGATGTGGTTAGGATGTAGGAAGAGGGGCTAGAAAGGTGGTTAAGAGCCTGCACTGCTCTTGCAGAGTTCAGGTCCGTTCAGTTTCCAGAACTCAGGTTGGGAGGCTCAGCTTCAGAGAACCCAAGGGCTCCCTTGAGCACCTCCTCTCAAGCACACTCACCACACACTGACATAGGTGCCTAAGCATAGTTAAAAGTGAAAGCAGATCTTTGTCTTGGTTTCGTTTGGTTTTTGTTGTTGTTGTTTGGGGTTTTGTTTGTTTTGTTTTGTTTTTGAGATAGAGTTTCACTAGATAGCCTTGGCTGGCCTAAGATTCTCTGTGTAAACCAAGGTGGTCTTGAACTTATAGAAATCCACCTGCCTCTGCATCCCAAGTGCTAGGATCAAAGGTATATGACACCGTGCCCAGCTTAAGAAATATTTTTTAAAGAATATAGAGAGAGATCTGAAAAGATGGCTCAATGGTTAAAAGCTCCCGCAGTGGTTGCAGAGAACTTGGGTTCAAACCCAGGATCCATAGACAACTCACAACTGCTTGCAACCACAATTCTAGGGCACCTGATGCCTCTTTCCGTCTCCACTGGTGTCAGATATACATGCAGTGCACATCCTTACTTGCAGGCAAAACATTCATACACATAAAATTAAATAAAACCATTTTTAGAAAGAAAATGAAGAATTTCTAGTGAAATGAGTCTGGAAAAGTCACACTGGCATTCGGTAAACAGCACTGTGTCCAGTGTCTGTACACTGGACATAATTCCTCAAAGGTTTTTGGTATCAAGCTAGGGATTTTTTCAAAGTCACGGCTTAGCAAATAATACCATCAAATTATAAAGACACATTGATTTAGTCACACGTTACGATTGTCATAGATGCTATTCCCATGAGTAAGACAGTCATTTGAGGTGCTTCTGAAGTTGTGACCTTGTGGCATGTGACACTCCACTGATAAATGAGTCCTAAAGCCACTGGACTACATGCTACCACATTCATTTGAGCATCGCTCCTGCACGTAACCAGTTTTCCTAACTGCTGCTCCATTGCACCTTGTGAATCCCTCCTCCCAGAGCATGGAGCCCCTCTTATGATGTGCATGTAAATCCTCTCCTCCTACTAGGGCTCCTACATCGGTGCTGGTGCCTGGCTACTATCTCCAGAGATTCCCTCTTCCCACCACACAGACTCCTTTTTCCTGCCTTGAACCCCACAGGACACCCACTGTGCTGACTCAGTCTAATAGGAGAATTGCTGAGGCAGTGAATGATTGAATAGAAGGAAGAAGGGATAGAAAAGCATTTCTAATTGAAAAAGTCTTCTTTAGCTACATTCCCTTCTTTTCTGGCTGAATCGTCTGTAGGGAGCAGAATTACTGGATCTTGCTTTGTAAAACAACTTCTCTGAAGCATAACACGGCATCTCCTTTCTGGTGAGCCACTTTGAGCATGCTATCTTAATTCTTAGAGAATTTACAAATTTCCAGATGGAAATGGGATATTGCTTTCTGTTTCCCTAAAGGCTAGTGAGACTGAATAGTTTTCTATTTGTTTGTCAAGCCATTGTAGCTCCTCACTTGTAAATTGTCTATTTTGATTGCTTACGAAGTTGGATATTTTTCTATTTAAGGTCATTTTTAGCTTATTAATTATTATAGCTTATCTATTTATTTGTTCACATTTTAGAATTTCTAAAATTGTTGGCATACTGTTTATATAAACACTTAGAACATATTTATGGTAAATAAAAAAGATTAGATTTTAAAAATACATTTAGTTTCCTCTGGAAACTGTCTACATATCTCTTCAGCTTTCTCTCCGATAATATTACCACACATAAGTGCAAATTATGGATATTACTCAAAGAAAACATGTTTTAACTGCTGAGCCATTGCTCCAGGCCCTATATCTGTATTTTAAACTCTTCTTTTATTGCTTTACATTGCTGTGGAATAAATATATGTGTCCCTCCTAAGTTCATGTCTTGAAGTCCTAACACCTGATATTATCAAGTTAAGAGGTGGAGCCTTGCTGGGCGGTGGTGGCGCACTCCTTTAATCTCAGCCCTTGCTAGGCAGAGGCAGGTAAATCTCTGTGTCAAGGCCAGTCTGGTCTTCAGAGTGAGTTCCAGGACAGCCAGGGTTACACAGGGAAACTGTCTGGAGAGGTGGGGGGTGGGGACCAAAGAAAGGAGGGAGGGAGGGAGGGAAGGAGGAAGGGAGGGAGAGGTGGAGCCTTGCTGGGTGTGGTAGTGCCTGCCCTTAATGGAGCACTTGGGAGGATCTCTGAGTTGAGGCTAGCCTGGTCTACATAGTGAGTTTCAGGGCAGCCAGGACTACACAGAAAGAATCTGTCTTAGAAAAACAAACAACCAAATAAACAAAACAGAGGAGCCGTTCATTGGTGATTAGCTCACAAAGGTGAGGTTCTTGTAGACTCTAGAGATCTCTCAGTGCCTTTCCACCATTTAGGGACACAATAAGTCTGTAGTCTGTGGCCTAGAGTTGGATCCTTCTAGAACCCAATCATGGAATGATAACAGATTAGCCTACTCTGCGATCATACTGACCCCCAGGGAAGGATTAAGGAGAACTTCAATCCTGAAACCTCAGATGAGGACAGCAGGCATTGGCTTCCTCCTCTCTCCCAACGTGGACCACAAAGTCAGCTGCCGCACCATCAAGCCTATCCTGACAGTTATCAGGCCTCACTCCTTGCAAAGTTTTCCCTCCTCAGATCCCCTATCCCCTGAATTTGCAGATGAAGTATCTTCCCACACACCCATTACAGACAATTATACAAGGCCATACATAGATCTTGCCCCAGAAACCCTGGCCACCACCCCCAAGGGGATAAGTACCCTCCTCCCAATAAAATGAACCAGTTTTCTGAAGCTGTTCCCAGGTGTGCCTGTTCTTTACCCAGGCACTCAGTAAGGACCAAGGTCCTGCACTATACCCTGCTCGCCAGCTAAGCTTCCTTCGCTGCAGCCAAGCCAGCAGTGCAACCATGGCCTGGCTACCTGACAGGGTGGAGTGGCAGCGTACTTACTTTATTTTCTGCTTAAAAGACTTTGAAGTTTTGTGGTAGGATTATTCTGTTAGTTGCTACTGCTGCCTCTCATATAAAATGCTTTATGAATTTTATGCATTTATGATCCTGTGCTGATATTTTAGAAGACTTTGTCTGGGGGTGGGGAACAACTTAGACTTGTGTAGAAAATGACTTTACTAGAAAGAACCTAAACATGCTTCTCAATGGTACAATGGAAATCCACCTGCCTCTGCCTCCCAAGTGCTGGGATTAAAGATGTGTGCCACCACTGCCTGGCAAGACCAGTCTTAGATTACTTTAAACTAAATTCTATGCCCAAAGGTTTGGGGAGATATAATATAAGTCTGTTTGAGACTTACTTATAACAACAAATTCTCTGTTTCATGAAAATTAAAAATAGCAAAATAAAAACACTATTTTTTTCTAAATTTATGTTTAAACACAGTCTCACTGTGTAGCCCTGGCTGGCCTGGGACTCACTATTTAGATGAGGCTAACCTCACACTAACAGAGATCCGCCTGTTTCTGCAGGGATTAAGAGAATGGGCCACCATGTCTGGCTAAAGCCAACCCAACCTAAACCAACTCTTTATTCGCAGGAGCTGGTGAAAGGAGAAATTAAGTTTGAAGCTTATAAATAATTACAGGCTGGAGAAAGACTCCGTGGGCCAGGCCTGTACCAAGTCTGTGAATGTCCAAACAAGCCTGAATAAAAGCAAGCAAGCTGTTAGACATCCCAAGGACATGTCCTGGGCCCAGACATACAAGGATGTGCCTGCGCAATGGGCCATCTTGTCCTCTTAGATATAGTTTAAGGTCAGCCAGAAACCTGGAATAGCATCCCCCCCCTTAGAAATTCCCGCTCTGATCTGCACGTATTACAGTTGATGTTTGAACTAACCAATCGTGTACAACCACACCAATTCCTTTGTTTCCCTAGACCCTGTTCCCTATATAAACCCCTAACCCCTGAGCCTCTGGGTCGATTTCTCTATCTCCTGCGTGAGATACATATCGGCCCGGAGCTCCGTCATTAAAACCTCCTGTGTTTTGCATCAAGTTGGCCTCTCATGTTTCACTGGGTATGCACTCTCCTGAGACTAGAGTGAGAGGTCCCCTTATGGGGGTCTTTCACTGGCAAAATGTCATCCATTTCATTGTGCCTGTTATTTAACTAGGTCTCCATTTCAGTTTGGTTTGGAGCTTATGCATATTTTTTTCTCAGTTCTGTGATGCATTTTAAAAAGATATTTTGCATATTCTAAGTGGAATTTTGGTGGCTTTCAGCAGGTGGCTTGGGCAGGATATGTAATCACCATCTTGTTGGAAATAGATTCTGATGTGGACAGAATTGTGCTCTGCCCCACCCCCCACTCCTGAATTCATATGCTGAAGCTCTTAACTCCCAGAGTCTAAGAACGTGACTGTAATTAGAGACAAGGTTTAGAAAGTAGTAATGAAGGTAAAATGAAATTATCGAGTGCACTTGATCCAACATGACTGATGCCTTCGCAAGGAAAATAGGACGCATGCGTGAAGGGAGGGTCGATCCCACGGACAATTACCAGTTTGCAAGTATCTGGATCTTGCCTTGGTTAAAACTGCAGTTCGTCAGAGCAGGGGACGGGGAAATAATTAAAATCTGGAACTAGGAAGGGAAGCTTGATGTTCACTTCTAGCTGAGAAAAGGGTGCAGGTGAGGATCGGGAGAATGAAGAAGCGTTTTCTGTGATGGCAAGAACATGTCCAGGCCTTGGGAAAAACTTGGCTGCCACTGAGGGTTCCTGGGGCTTTCCCAAGTCACCAGCCCCTTGCAGATCTTCATGTGTGGGCGCCACGGTGCTATTTGAAGAGGAGAGAGACGAGGAGTGCTGTGGTTTTAGACTTCACGTTCCAACCCCCTACTTCTGCAAACATGATTTTTTTCTGTGAAGATCAGTTCTTGTGCCTCACATTTTGGGCCAAGCTGCTAACAGTCTTTGTTTCCTATGTCCTCCATCTACCAGAACACCTATTTAATGGGTCAGACTACCCATCAATGCCACAGTTAGAGTTCAAAGCTTTCTGAGGAAATTCAGTGCGAGGCCCTCACTGGACCCAAGTGTGGCTGTTTCTCAGAGATACAGTCAATACTGATAAGAAACTGTCAGCAATCTGGGAAGAAGGCATCCAGAGGCAGGAGACCAATGAAACAGGGCGGAGACGCCTTGGGTCTTCTGTCCCGGACCTCGTTACCATCCATGTTGGTGAAACAGGAATGTAGGGGAGGCTTTTTAAGTTTGTTTTAGTTCTGAGACAAAGTCTCTCTGTGTAGCCCTGGTAGTCCTAGAACTCACTATGCAGGACAGACTGGCCTCTAATGCAAAGAAATCCACCTGCCTCTGCCTCCAGAGTGCCAGGATTAAAGGTGGAAGGCATTACCACCTGGCTGGTAGGCTATTCGCATCCTCCCTCCCTGCTTTTCCTTCCCTCTCCCGTCTCTCCTTTCTTTCTTCTCTCTCTCCCTCCTTTCTTCCTTCCCTTCCTTTCTGCCTCCCTCCCTCCCTCCCTCCCTTCCTTCCTTCCTCCCTTCCCTCTCTCTCCACCACACCTCTCTCCTTTCTTCAGCTTAAGACCTACTTTTGGTGAGATCTAAGGCCCCATGCTTCCAGCTTATTGGTTGTGGGTATCTATGCTCAATTCTGAAGGCTAATCCAGCAATGAGCTGTCTGAGATTGGTCAGGGACCAAGAGAGAGGAGGGTGGGGCAGTGGAAGTGATGGAATGGAATTAGGTAAAATTCCTGCCAAGAGAGAAGCCAGCAAAAATCTACTGTCCTTTCCCAAAACCCACTTGCCGTCTGCCTCCGCCGGGATGTGACAGATGGTACAGGAGAGGTCTCCATCTGGCCTGGCCTCTGCCTAATGAGGGCAATGGTGCTGCCTTCCTCAACGAGTGTCATTTCTCTCACCTTTTTGGTTAACAAACCATGCGCATCGAAGGGCTAACATGTGGTGGTGTAACATGTGTGTACGTTGCAATGATTACCACAAGCTGTCTATTGTGTATGTGTGTGTTGAAAACATTTAACAAATTCACCAAGTGAAAACACTTAGCAAATTCACGTACATGTTGCTATCAATCATAGTCACCATACTGTGCATTAGAGCCCATAATTCACTCACCCACATGAATAAAACTCTGTCCCTTCATCTGTCTGTTTCCCACCCCCAAACTTTGTAGCCACCTCCAAAGGTTTTTCAGCGAGGTAGTTCTGTAAAGATGATTTTTCAGATTTCACATGTGCCATCACACACTCTTTGTGCTTTGTGACTCACTTATTTCATAGTGTCCTCTATGGCTGTCCAGGTTGTTGCAAAGGGCAGATTTTCCTTGTTATTTTATTTTGAGCCATCCTGGAACTTGATATGTAGCCCAGGCTAGCCTTAAGCACATAATTGTCCTTCGACCTCCCCAAATCTGAAATTGCAGGGGTAAGGCACCACGCCAGACTTTCTCTGCTTTAAAGTACGAATAATATTTTCCTATGTGTATGTGACATTTCTTTTATCCATTTATCTGTCAGTGGCTATTTAGGTTGTGCCAATTCTTAGCTATTGTGAGCAATGTTGACATGAATAGGTGAGTACAGATATGCTTCATATCTGTGGTGAGATAGCTCGGCGGGTGGTGAGATGGCTCAGTGAGTAAAGGCGTCTGTCGCCAAGACTGGCAACCTGACTTCAATCCCTGGGGACCTTGAAAGATTGTCCACTGACGACATATGTACATCATTGTATGAATGTCCCCACATCCATACACAAAAAGTAAGTGAAGTAATTAAAAGAAAGAAAGTGATTTTGTTACCTTTGGCTACACACAGAAGTGGTATGATGGACCACAAACTGTTTCTAATCTTATTATCTTCTGAGTCATCTGCATACATTTCTCAGAATGCTGCATCTATTTTCCCACAGTGGTGTGTTTTTGTAGACATCCTTCTCAACCGTGCTGTCCTTTGAATCTTAAATGTCCCCCCCCCTTTTCTCCTGCGAATTGAAGCTAGGCCCACAGATGTTAGACAGATACTCCAACACTCAGCTATAGCTCTACCCCTGAGCTCCAGTTTCTAATGAGAGAAATGTGAGTTCTATGTAGTCATCAAGAAAATAGCGGTTTGCAGCACCTTAGGATGAACAACAATTACTAACTAGTACCCTCAGAGCTCCCAGGGACCCAACCACCAAGCAAGGACTATACAGGGTGGGATTGAATGTACTGGCAGCAGGTATATAGTAGAGGATTGCAAATTCGATCATCAATAGGAGGAAAGGACCTCGGCCTTGTGAAGGTTCTGTGCCCCAGTGTAGGGGAATGCCAGGGCCAATAAGTGGGAGAGGGTGGGGTGACAGGCATTGGGAGGGGGGAGGCAAAAGGGGTTTGTTCTGGTTTTTGTTTGTTTGTTTGTTTGTTTTGGAGGGGAAAATGGGAAAGGGAAAATGTACATGTAAATAAAGAAAATACCTAATTAAAAAAAAAAGAAAATATGTAATAAAAGAAAAATTAAAACATATTTTAAGTAAATAGAATTAAAAAAGAAAAAAAAAGAAAATAGCTAATAAAAATAAATAAATAAAAAAAAAAGAAAAAGAAAATAGGGGGACTGGCAAGATGGCTTGGAGGACAAATGCACTGACTGCTCTTCCAAAGGTCCTGAGTTCAAATCCCAGCAACCACTTGGTGGCTCAAAACCACCTGTAATGAGATCTGATGCCCTCTTCTGGTGTGTCTGAAGACAGCTAGAATGTATTTATAATAATAAATAAATCTTTGGGCCTGAGCGAGTGGGGTTGACTGGAGCAAGCGGGGCTGACTGGAGTGAACAGAGGTCCTAAACTCAGTTCCCAACAACCACATGAAGGCTCACAATCATCTGTACAGCTACAGTGTATTCATATATATAAAATAAATAAATAAATAAATCTTTTTTTTTTTTAAAAAAGAAAGAAAATAGGGACCAATATAGGATTTTTTTAAAAAAAAATTATTCTTATTTTATGTGCATTGGTGTTTTGCCCTCATGTTATGTCTCATTAGGTCTTGGAGTTGTGAGCCGCCATGTGGGTGGTGAGAATTGAACCCAGGTCCTCTGGAAAAGCAGGCAGTCATTTTAACTACTGAGCCATTTCTCCAGCCCCCAGGAAATGTTTTTATGTAGTAAAAGTTATCCTTAGATGTTTCCTCTACTTGTTTCCAATGTATTTACTGCTACTGTAGTCCCAGCTCACTGCCCATTCTCAGCTATGCCTCTTTCCCAGAGGCCCTCCTACTTCATCACTCACACACACACACACACACACACACACACAAACACACACACACACACACACACACACGCACACACACACACACACACACACACACACACGCAAAGTTAATTTCAGAAATTCTCTCTCAAATGAAGTTCCAAAGTATCACCTCTTTTTCCTCAAGTGAAACCTTCTGGTGGAGCCTGGAGATTATTCATGGGCTACATGCCTGCCATAACTTGTTATAAAGCATTTAATTAGTTAACCATTTAATCTAGCTGTGATTTATGAGTAGTGTTTTAATTAGGCGATTCATTCCATTAGAGGTTTGAGGCTTATATTTCCTTGTGTTTTCTTATGATTTAACCCCTTCAGATATATGCCACAATAGTATAAGCAACCAGTTTCTACCCCTCCAATATAAGAATTTCTTGTGCATCATGTGACCCCCCAGCTTGATGACTGCAAACAGGGAGACCATAGCTACCAGTCAGTTTCTCTGGAGTCACGCTTGTTGAAACATAAAAGAACATTAGATTATATGACCCTAGAAACATTCTCTGGGCTCTTATCTTTATCAGGTGCTTTGCATAGCTTTCACACACAGTGTTTAATATAAAAAGAAAGTTATGGGGAAAAAAATAGGGCCAACAAGACAGTTCATCCACGAAAGGTGCTTGCTTCCAACAGTGATGGCCCGAGACTGATTCTTAGGATGCATAGGAGAGAAATAGAGAAAGGATTTCAGCAAGTGTTCCTCTGATTGCCGAACATGTATCATAGCATACATGTGTTCACATGTATACACAAAATAAATAGATGAGTGTATTTTTAAAAGAGAAAGTGAAAGAGTTGGTGGACGTAACAGTTGCTTTGCATATATTATTATATAGTATTGTTTTAATATTTTATATTACATTTATTATTTTATTATTATTAAATATATTTTACTTTATTTAATAAACTATTAGCTATACCATTACATATTAATTTGTTAAATATAAATATATACTATTGCTATTATTACAATTATTTATTATAAATAAAATAATGCAGGAGGTCTGAGCAAGCAGCACAGCTAGCAGAGTGTTGGTCTGCAGGAGGTGAGAAGGCATCAGATTCAACACGACGCAGTAGCTGCTGTTGATTCAAACCGCACAAGTCTGACCCAGAGGAGTTTATTTTACACAGACTAAGCACAACATAATTTGGTGAAAAAAAAAATCTCTTAGTGACTATTAATTCAATCCTGTGTGCACAACAAAGTTTAGGACATGACTACATCAAGACTCTTTGCAAAGTACAAGGGACATCTCCCATAAAGACAGGTTCTACCGAGTAACAGAGACAAACAAGCTCAAGATAAAGGTCTTGGGGAGGATCCAGTGTGGTCTGGGCTGCAGAGATAGCACAAAGGCCAGCAGGCTAGTAACCACATCCGATTTCTGGGTGGAAAGCAGATTGAAGAGACAACCCAGTGTGTTTAACATTCTAGGTTCCCCTAGTGCTTATCTGGGAAGCCAAGGACCTCTGGGCCTCCTACTAAAAAGAAAATTATCTAAAGTATGTAAATCTGAAGTAAAATGTATCATGCAATGGTTATTCTTCCAAATGCTGCAGGCTCTGGGGTCTGGTAGCTTCCCAGTCACCCAGAAACAAAGAGAAGGCTCACATCTCAGGATTCTCAAATGGCTGTTCGAGGACATGACCATGGGACCACACTTCCTTCCTCTCACAACTGAGATACAGAGAGAATACAAAACATACGCAGCACTGAGCTTATGGGGAAGACTAGACAGGAAAACACTGCGTTACTTTTCAGAGGTGCAAAATAAAGTCTTAATTTAAATTGCTCTTGGAAAAAATTGCTCTACAGATTTAAGGAGCACCTCTTAATTTATAATCTGGATGAATGAAGCAATTTATTAAAAACCAATCATAGGGCCTTCTTGGCTGGCAAAGGTGTATGGCACACAGCTCTAACTGCCACAGTTGGATCCCTGGAATTTATGTGAATGTGAAAGGAGAGAGATTACTACATGAACTTGTTCTCAGACCACCTTATGTGTGCCATGGAGGATTCACTTCCTCACCATACAAATGACAATAAATGAATCAATATTTAAAATATACCATTGGCACTTTGATAAGCTCCAGGGATACACAGAATGTACACAATGTTTCTATGTCTAAAAAAAAAATCACCACTGATCATCAAAAGCAGTGAGGTAGACGTTGCTGCCCAGCCCAGATCCCTTTTACAGGCCTAGAGGTCATCCATCGGCTGTTCAGTGCCATAGATAACACTTCACAGTCAGTAGTGTCTTTCTTCTGGCCCGTGACTGTCTTTGTGGACCTGTCTGATGAGACTGGTCTGGGATTAGTAATCAGAACTTGTCTCAAAGCAACCAATCAAACAAAGCAAAAATAAAAAAAAAGCAACGTTACAGCAATGTTTAGTTGTTTACATAGCGCTCTTCTAGGAGCTTTGCAATACTGTTGTGTGTTGACAATAGCCCGATGGGTGGTGTTCTGTTCTTTGAAGAGGAAACAGAAGCACAAAGGAGTAAGCAACTTCTCCCGACTTTACCCACTTCTCACAAAAGGATTTAGAGTCAGGAAATCTGGTTAGAGTTCATAATCTGACCATTAGGACACATTTTCTTTTGATGAGGGTAGTGGTCAGTAGGGAGAGTCGAAGCTCAGGATTCTCCAGGCACAGATTCTCACAGCAGGCAGAACGAAGTGGAGCATCTGAGAGAGAGCAATTGATGATGTTATCTTGACTCTGACATCATACTAACTAACTTCTAGATGATGAAGTGGGGTCAGTGTCTGTGGTGATCTGGGGTCCCTTAAATGACAAGGGAGTTAGTGATACTTATTAAAACACATGTAAACACTGATGTCCTTATTAAAAAGCCCAGCTGGGTTTTACAAGATGTTTGTTTACTTGCATTTTAAGTGGATAGAAACTGCAAAATGTTGAAAACTCACTTTAAAATATTCCCCCTACAAGTTATTAAAAAAACTGAAATTGTTCATCATTTAGAAGATGCTACAGAAACGCAGGCTTCCCAGGATTCTGCGTGCCTTGACTTTGGCCCACAGTATTGTTTATTTTGCAAAGAACACAGTATATTAGCTACAACAGGAAAACTCCGAGACAGCCTTACAGTGTGTCTAGAAAACAAGGCTGTCCCTTTGGAACAGAAAGCTGAAGCCAGAGTGTCTCAGGTCAGGAGACTATTGCCAAGAGTACTTGCAGAGACAGAGCGTACCTTCTTGTGTCCTTTCTTCACTTCTTAAGCTGACCCAAGGTTACTATTAGAATCCGAACAGGAAATTATAAGGATGTGCACATAAATGTGGTCCTGATGCTTGGGAAGCTGGAGGTGTGCTTGAACCCAAGCGTTTAAACAAATCAACATTCAAGACTCTGATGCACAGGGAAATACAAATAAGTAACCAGAACAAGAAATTAGGTCTAGGAGGCTGGAGAGATGGCTCAAAGGTTAGGAGCTCTGACGGCTCTTTCAGAGGTCCTGAGTTCAGTTCCCAGCAACCACATGGTGGCTCATAATCATCTGTAATGGGATCTGATGCCCTTTTCTGGTGTGCTTGAAAACAGCTACAGTGCACTTATATAAATAAAATGTTTAAAAAAAAAAAAAGAAAGAAAGAAATTAGGTCTACCAAGCATTTATTTTATTTGGAATGTTCCATTGTACTAGACTATAAAAGCCCTAACGCAGGGGAAGGGAAGCCCTTCTGGGCAAGGAAAGAGAAGACAGGGAAAAGAGAGGTGAGTGAGAGGAAGGTAAAAGAGGTAAAGAAGGGATAAGACTATAGGGGATTTTTATGGAAGGACGGAAATTCAGTTGGGGTAACAAAAAAAAAAAGTCTCTGAGAAGCACACTGAAAGAGAACTGAAAAGTAGATTCCCCCCCCACACACACACCAGAGAGTGTGTTTTGTTTCTTGATTGCTTGTTTGGTAACAAAGAAATCGATCAGGGCTGACTGTTCTTTTCCAAGGTGGTAAGGTGTGGCCTCATTTAGTTAAAAGTTGTTTTGCCCAATGCAATAGAGATAAAGTTTGATCCCTAATAATAACCCCTCCAAGCATGCATACATTAATTGCCCCCTTGTAACCCAGGCTGATAGGACCAACCATTGCCCAACCCCATACTCTCTAAGGCCTGCCATCGAAATTCCAAGATTTGGATTCTCCCCTTAGCTACAGCAGCAGAAGAGAGCTGAGCTTCCGTTATCATACTATGGCTACTTGTGGCATCTTTTTGTCTTCCTTTTTTTTTTTTCTTTTTGCTTGTTTGTTTGTTTTTTTCTTTTTAAGATAGGGTTTAGTGTAGTTCAAGATGGCCTCACACTTCCTATGTAGCCCATGCTGGCCTTGAACCCCTGATCCTCTTGCCTCTACCTCCCAAGTGCTAGGACTACAGGCAGGTGGCACCACACCTGCTCTCTTCGTACTTCTTATGCTCCTGCCACAACTGCTAACCCTATAGCCTCTTTTATGGAGTTACAATTATTTTTATTGTAAGACTAACAAGGCATAATCTTATCCTACTTAGCTGGACACACATTTTCAATAGCTTTGCTGGCTAGTTTTATGTCAACTTGAGACACATAGACTTATCTGAGAGACGGGAACCTCCATTGAGGAAATGCCTCCATGACATCTGGCTCGAGGCAAGCCTGTGCGGAATTTCTTAATTAGTGATTGATGAGAGAGGGCCCAGACTACTGTGGGTGGTCCCAGATAAGAAAGCAGGTGGTCTATAAGAAAATAGACTAAGCAAGCTGTGGAGAGGAAACAGGTAGGAAACAGTCCCCTCTGTGAGCTCCTGCTTCTAGGTTCCTGCCTTGTTTGAGTTCCTGCCTTGACTGCCTTCAAAGATAAACTACAGTATGGAAGTTCAAGTGAAATAAACCCTTTCTCCCTGTCTTAGTTAGGGTTTTATGGTTGTGATGAGATACCATGACCACAGGAACTCTTATAAAAGAAAACATTTACTTGTACCTGGCCTACACTTTCAGAGGTTTTGTCCATTATTGTCCTGACGGGGAGCATGGCAGCATGCAGGCAGTCATGGTGCTGGAGGAGCTAAGAGTTTTACATTTTGATCCACAGACTGCAAAAGGAAACTGTATGCCACACTGGATGTAGCTTGAGCACAGGAGACCTCAAAACCTACCCTTGACAGTAACATACTTCCTCCAACAAGGCCACATCTACTCTAACCAAGGCCATACCGCTTAACAGTGCTACTCCCTACGACCAAGCATTCACACACATGAATCTGTGGGGCCACTCCTATTCAAAGCACCACACCTCCCCAAGTTGACTTTGGTTGTTGTATTTGGTGTGAGTACCCCACTCACGAAGAATCATGAAGGAGGTCGCTTCGCTTTTCATGAGGTTTTTAAATTGAAATTAGTATACTAGGGTCACTCTGCATTCGGGACAAGAGTGACTCAGAGGAAACAAAGCTCTAAGTTTTTATACCTTTCAGAACAGAGTTTTACAGTTTACAACATGGTCTGGTTACAGTTTACAACATGGGCTGGTTACACTTTATCTTTCTCATTGTCCTTTTGTTTCTATTGACCTTTCTCCTCCAGGTAAGGATTAGATACCTGTGACACGAAGAAGAGGTGGGGGGAGATCCGCCCTCCCAGGACATTTCCTGGAATCGTGCATTCCTTGGGGATGGGTGTTTGCTCTGTAAACTCTTCTGAAACTCTTTGTTTTAAGGATTAATGGACCTCCCTTGCTTTTTGGTATTTTTATGAGGTATCTCCGTTTTGCTCAATTTTTACGTGGTCATGATGTTTTATCACAACAATAGAAACATGAAGACACTAGTGATATCAAGCACATGGTGCTTAAACTGCTGGGTTTTCAGTATGACACAAGGCAGGAATACCATACACACCATTACAACGTGTTCTACTTTGTGGGGTTGTAGAGTAGCTGTGTTAGGAGTGGCTAGTGGCATCACAGTGCAGAGAAACTTCCAACTGTCAGGTCCAAAGGAAACTCCACTTCCCCAAAGTCTAAAAGGCAGCCAAATATCCACAAATGTGCTTGTGCTGGACTACAAGAGGCTTTCTGGTGGTTAAATAAAATCCAGCATTCCTCTGGAAATTGTGAAGCTGTTTTCCATCTACTAAAAAGAGTTATTCCCCTTTCCTGGTAGGAGAGACAGGCAAATGGCTGCTTATGGTGTCTTTTAGCAAACCAAAGCCAGCCTCCAGGCTTCCTCAGTAACACAAGTACCTATTACACACTTCAAAGTCCATGCTGGCACCCTGGCCCCTCTCACATCCTCCCTTACCCTAAACTCCCTCCAGCTTGTGGGCTTCCCTCCCACAACTACTCATTCTCCTTATAACCCTGCTATTCCAGATATTCTCTCTCTCTCTCTCCCTCTCCCCTCCCCCTCTCTCCCTCCCTCTTTCTTCCCCCTCACTCTCTCCTTCTCTCCCTCTCTCTCCCCCTCTCCCTATCCCCCTCCTCTCTCCCTCTCCCGTTCCCTCCCTCTCTCTCCCTTTTTCTATGTTTCTCTCTCTGGTCTGCTCCTTCTTCTATCACAGCCAGATCTAATCTGCTGCCCAAGTTCAATCTACTTCTTTCTCTCTCTGCTCTGGACTCTTCCAGATGCCTCTGGCTGCTCTGCCTTTCATATCCATAATAAAATCCTCCCTCTTAACCATTCCATGGAGCAGTCACATCATCAGTTTAAACATCAAGTTCGACCATAGTAGAGTCAGAGGAGACAAGCCTATATAGATTTCTGTATCCATAGTACCTCCTGAGACCAAGAGGAGAATTTACAGGAAACTGAAGGGAAAAAAAAAAAAAAAAAGCAAAGGGACAAAAAAACCCAGGTTACTACAGAAATGTCAATTGCAGGAAGCAGCTACCACTTTGAAGATGGGTCAAGAAAGATTTCAATGATTAAATTTTGAAGCTTTAAGCTAGGTGTAATGGTGCACACCTTTAATCCCAGTACTTGGGAAGCAGAAGCAGGTGGATCTCCGAGTTCTAGGGCAACCTGGTATACAGAGTGAGTTCCAGGGACAGCTAGGGATTCACAGAGAAACTTTGTTTCAAAAAACAAACAAACAGACAGACAGACAAACCACAAAGTTTAGAAGCCTTAGTAGAGTCCTGTGGAGTTGGAATTCAGACATGAGCAGATGAGACATTCCTCAGCCAGGTCTCTGAAGTGGAGCAAAATGAAGATGGTTCTGAAAATAAAGGAAAAACTGCAAACTGAATCAAGCTGCTGTACGGAAGGAGAAAGGCAGTGCTGAATCAGTGTGGAGAAATGTAGGGTGCACGTGTTCCTGTCAACAAACTCCTAGCCATGCTCCTGTGAACAACCCTAATGAAACTCATTGGGAGAAAGACATGAAAGTAAATGGAGGTGAGTTGGGAAGAGGAAAGGAATCAGGAGGGGTAGGATGGGACATGAGGGGTGTACTGGCTGGTTTTGTGTGGCAACTTGATACAGGCTGGATTTATCACAGAGAAGGGAGTTTCAGTTGGGGAAGTGTCTCCATAAGATCCAGCTGTGGGGCATTTTCTCAATTAATGATCAAGGGGGTAGGGCCCCTTGTGGGTGGTGCCATCCCTGGGCTGGAAGTCTTGGGTTCTATAAGAGAGCAGGCTGAGCAAGCCAGGGGAAGAAAGCCAGTAAGGAACATCCCTCCATGGCCTCTGCATCAGCTCCTGCTTGAGTTCCAGTCCTGACTTCCTTGGTGATCAACAGCCATGTGGAAGTAAGCTGAATAACCCTTTCCTCCCCACTTTCCTTCTTGGTCATGATGTTTGTGCAGGAATAGAAACCCTGACTAAGACAAGGGGGTAGTAGGTAAATATGATCAACATGAATTGTGTACCTGTATGAAAAGTCCTCGTGGAAATGCTTATGCATAATGACTGTGTCAATAAAATACTTTTTAAAAGAAAAAATGCTGGAGTCATGCTCAAAAGCACAAAGAGCATGCAGAAATAAAACATGATACAAGTCCTTCCATTGTCCTTCCCTCTGGCAGCCTCCTAACAGCATCCTAGCATCCCCACGAACAGTGCTGGCGGCTTCCTAACAGCTCAGCAACCAGCAGTCTACTCTCATCCAGCCTCATCATCCACTAGAAGAACTCTACTACCTCCAGCAAAACTCTATTACCTGAACTTGACATGGTGGTGTACATCTTCAATTGCAGCCCTGCAGTAGTCAAAACCAGTCATAGGCCAGAGAGGACCACATAGTGGGATTCTGTTTTTTTTAAAAAAATTCCATTATGCTTGCTGTGAATGAAGACTTTTTTTTTTTTAAAAAACCATCTTCCAAAATGAAGAGACACAAAGTGATAGTAGCCAGTCTATTGGCAAAGTGTGATCCAAAATATATGCATATCTATTTGGATTGATTTTGTTTTTCATTGATAAAGTTTTGCACTAAATTGTATTATCGTGGTCCAAACTACTAAAAAGACCCTTAAAGAATCCCTTGGCTTCAGACTCGATGTTCTCTGCCACTGCTGTGTTACTGCAATCCAATTTTGTTCTCAGTCATTTGGAACAAACGTCCCAGCCTATAATATGAAGAGCCAAAATAAAGATTATGTCACCTCACTTCCAATTCTATTGAGCCATTGTCATGTCTCCTGACTAAGCATTCTGCCCTTGTTCCCAAGCAGGGAAGCAAAGCTGCTGTGACTGGCCACAGGTATATTAAGGGACCCACTCTCACCTCTACCTTGATTCCTCCTCCTATGTGTTTTGGTTACAGAAGAAAGGACTAACTACTGGTTGCTGATGCAAAGATTAGTCTATGTTGAGTTAGCACTCCATCCCTCACCTGTTATTGTAAGTGAATTCAGACGTCAATTCCACTAGTGCATAAATCAACTGCTCCAAGGAAAATGTGCTAAGACAAATTCCATAGAAATGAGGTTGCTGCTGCATTCCTCTCACTGTGAGATGCTGCTATTAGGAGGTATGGCTTTGTTAGCGTAGATGTGGCCTTGTTGGAGGAAATTTATCACTGTGGGGGTGGGTTTTAAGGTCCAATGCTCAAGCTCACATCTCAAGTATGGATGAAAGTCTCCTTCTGTCTCCCTTTGGATCAAAATGTGAAATTGTTGGCTCCTCCAGCATCATAGTCTGCCTGGATACTGCCATGTTTCTCGCCATGACAATAATAGACTGAGCCTCTGAAACTGTAAACCAGCCCCTATTAAATGTTTACCTTTATAAGAGTTACCTTATTTGTACTGGCTAGTTTTGTGTGTCAACTTGACACAGGCTGGAGTTATCACTGAGAAGTGAGTTTCAGTTGGGGAAATGTCTCCATGAGATTCAGTTGTGGGGCATTTTTTAAATTGGCGATCAAAGGGGTGGTGCCATCCCTGGGCTGGAAGTCTTGGGTTCTATAAGAGAGCAGGCTGAGCAAGCCAGGAGAAGCAAGCTAGTAAGGAACATCCCTCCATGGCCTCTGCATCAGCTCCTGCTTCCTGAC